>OX411310.1:32200207-32395365 GCA_948150685.1 Rhaphigaster nebulosa
ATTAAATCATCAATGGAATAGGAAACAATTTCAGAGCTTATAGATAAGTATCACAGAAATTAAAAATAAGCAAGGGGGAAAACTTGTATATAAAAATCAAATAAGACTAAAAAATACACCAACTATGTTAGATTAGTTTGCTTACAGTAATAAACAACTTACAACATTATAAATCGGTACTCCAACATCTACCACATCAGGCGCTACTGATATTTGAAACAGTTTGGAATCTTTCTCCATAGCGCAAAAATGAATATTATTATAACAACTTATTGAAGTCTAAGAAACAGCTTGAGCCCCTTTTAATGTTCAAATTTCGTGCATCATTGGAACTTAATAATTAAAAAGTTTAAGTCAATATCGGAGATTAAATCAAATCACTCTTATTTTATTAATTCAAAATCGAAAAAACGTCAAAATAAATAAGTCAATAACAAATTTAAACTTGTAACCATAAAAGAACCAAAGAGATATTGCTTAATGTATAAAAGTTGAACGATAAACTTTCTCTTTAACACAGCGCTCCTAGAGGGAGCACACAGAGTTAAATTGAAGCCATTAAAAGGACCGAAATATTATCTCAAATTGACAACACAAACGGGACCAAGAAAATTATTAATTAATTCTGTGGTGTTTTGGTAATATAATACAAGTAATTTTTTTTTTTTTGCGACAATGGGTTTAAGTTATATTTTGTTCTTTTTAATGAGCTTTACCTTGGAGGAAAAGGCACAAAACGTCACCGAAACAG
Organism: Rhaphigaster nebulosa; assembly: GCA_948150685.1. Classification (NCBI taxonomy): domain Eukaryota; kingdom Metazoa; phylum Arthropoda; class Insecta; order Hemiptera; family Pentatomidae; genus Rhaphigaster; species Rhaphigaster nebulosa. The sequence continues at coordinate 32,200,959 of OX411310.1, forward strand.
TGTTCACAAGGAGTGTGAATACTGTTCCATTGATTAATTTCCTTTTTCTCAAAGGTAAAGTTCATTAAAAAGAATAAAATATAAATTGCTATGTTTTATCTAGGTTAAGTTGAGCTTGATATCTATTTAGCTGCTAATATATTAGTCTATATATAGAGATGCCATTGGGCAATCATTTAGGATAATTATCCTAATATTATGAATAAATAGGAATTACTTACTTTGTCCTCTAAATTAGATACCTTTCCAATGGCCTGATTTGTGGTTACCATTATTTAATAATTAACCAAGATAATGTTCCTACGTTTAAGTTTAATAATAATGCTAATCAAATTTACTGCTATCATACTTAATGAAATATATTCAAATTAATAATTATTAATAAGAAAACCTCCTTTCTAACATTTATCTTTATTCCTCAACATTAAAATAATAAACTATTACAATAAACGGTTAACCATGAAATGATTCAGACTTGACCTAGCCATTAACTGTTCTAACATAAATCTCTTATCTGTAATAATTGGTGTTGATGGTCCCTCAGCATCTCTCCATCGCGTTCCCCTACACATCTTAAATCATGGAGCCAGCGCATCTGTCATCTTCAGAGGAAGACCTAGTACTTGTTCCCCAAGTTCAGCCCTCAAGCGCGATCAGAGAAGAAGTCCTTTCGTCAAGCGAGATCAGAGAGAAAGGCCCTTTTTTTCTGCCTCCTCGGCTTCTCTTCCCCTTTCTCTCTTGTTCCTCCTAAGAGGGGGTCGAAGACGTTGTTCATTGGTTAACTCCCCGGCCGTGGGCGGCGGCACCCTTGTCATATTGGCCGACTAGTTTTATAGAGGGAGGAAATTCTGGGGTTTGAACGGATGATTCCATCCCTTGTCCTGATATCCCCTGGGTGGTCCGGTCTCCGCGAATGCATTAAGATGCTCTAATCGAATAACACCTTTTCCAGGCCGCCTCCACTTTTTCTTCGAGGCCAGCCGGGACCTAAGGAGGACTGTTTTCTTAAAATTGATTAAGTCTTCCGAGACAGACATCTCTTGGCTTTGTCACACTGCCCACTTCTCGGTATGGTTTTAAATTAACTTATTGCTTATATCTGAGGGTTAGAGCTGTGGAGACATCTGTCATCGCCTGTCAGTTGCCTTTCTACCTACCTGCTCGTCCCTTATTATCTTTTATTCGCACCTGGTGCTGGTTATATAATATAAGGATAATATTGTCTAATATCAATACATATTAAGCTTAAACTCGTTGTCGCAAATGAACGACTTTTACCCTAACACCGTAGAATTGTTCCTTTAAATAAGTTTTGTTTGTTCAAATAACACTCAGTTATAAATATATTAATATTTTCTTAAAAATAGGAGAGGAATAGTTAAATATTAATTTCAATTGTTGATTGCATAGATTAATGGTATCAAAATGTTGCATCCTTTACACTATAAATAGTTTCTATAAAACTCTAGCATTTCGTATTGATTCAGTGTTGTGAAATATTTCGCTCTCTTGAATATATAATAGAATGGATTCCAATACAATATCAACCCATAAGGAAATCTGCGAGTAAACATTATATAATATTGTATAAATATTATTAATAACTCCGAAATTTCATAATTGACAAATGGTATGCGACGATAAACTCAATAATGGTAATATTTAAACCAACATTTTTCCCAACGCTGACGTTAGTAGCTGAAAAGTGGCTTAGTGTTCATATCCCAACCCCATCCCAAAATAAAAATCCCATCAAATTCTATCCATCGAACACCTTGGAATCACTTTTGGCCAAATTCTTTCCTGAAAAAAAGCATGTCTCCGATATTTCCGGTCACACGGTGGAACGAAAATGACAAAAACCTGTCATAATTCGTTACCTTCCAAACGGAACAGCCTAGAACCTTCAAATTTTCTACATATACCAGTCTTCATTTGTGAATTCAATCCGTCAATAGTAATATTAATAATTTAGAAAAATAAATTATAGAATGCATTAAAACCAAAGAAACAAAAAGTAATAATATCTGTCTGAAAAACACAAGCGAGGCGAAAAAAAAACTTTTATTTTATACATTTGAATATATTTATATAATATAAATATACAATATACTAATTTATTTATCTGTATATTTAAAAATTCAGTCTACGTATGTTTGTGATCGCAAAACACGAAAGTAGTCAGTCGATTTTGATGCGGTTTTCACTATCATTTATTCCATTAAGGGGAGAAATGGGAAACAAATATTTTAAATTAGGTAATTTTTTGAGCGTTGTCATAACTTCAAATGTGATAGCAAGTTCACTTCAAAAACATTTTAAACAAATGAATTTCAGGAGTTAAACGTATATATGACATAGTTAATGTATTGCAGATACATTCAGAAATTCTAATTTGAAGTGTGTGATATTTTTAGTTTCCAGTCCACTTTTTCTAAATTTGTTATTTCAATATTTCTTGTTATTCAGAGTAACAACAAATATTTTGTATTAATTTTGTAGGAAAGCAATTTAATATTAAACAAGATCGGTAATAATGCATTTTCACTAAAAAAGTTCGAAACCACTGGCATATCTAGCAATTTGTGTTTCTTTTTTTTACATTTTTGCAGATATTCATGGCCCCATATCTCAGAAACTGTTCCGAATATTCCAACAGGTTTCATATAAAACTCGCAGGAACTGTAATGTTCTTTAATATTGGCAATTACAACATTTTGCCTAAAATGATCTAGAAGCGAGATTGAAAACTTAGATTTTTCACGAGAGGCAATGGCAGGGAGGATATTTCTTAAAGCGTGATAAATTGCTTTGTACGATTCATCTTCGGGATATCTCTGTCTCTCAATTTTATGAAGAGCTGAAGTGGCTTTACCTATCCAACCGTCGTTGCATCTTTCCTCTACCAAGTTATCCAATCCCGCCATCCATGATGAATCTTTTATCTCCTTTAATTAAAATCCTTTGTCCACTTCCACCATTCCCGTTATCATCCTTCAGATTTATATAAAACGCCCCACCAATTCGCAATTTTCGACAGATCTTTTCTCATCCGATCCTCATCCTTATTATTATTCCATTCTTTCTTTCATCCATCGCTCCAATACTCTTCCCACCTTCAAATCCCGTCTATTTATTCACTTCCTGTGTAATTCATTCAATGTAAATAGGTATTCCTTAGATTTCATTACAATTTATACCTAATTATGCATTAATATTTGTATTTTTTTAATTATTATTAATTTTTTTAAATAATATTTATTTTTAATTTATTAACATTGAAAGTTAGTTTTTGTTCAAAAAAAGGTTTAAAGGTTACGTCAATTTAATTATTATCATTACTACTTAAGTATTTTATGTTTTTTTTATGTAAAACTTTAACCAAAGAAATAATTTCAGCTGAATTATGTAGTTCAAATATTTTGCTAATGACTTAATTGCAGTTGAAAGTTCATCAACATAACAAAACTAAAATAAAATAACTTATAATCGGTTTTGATTTGCTTAAATCATAAATATAAAATTGGTCTACCTTAGAAATTAAAATTCTTTATGTCTTTAGACTTACTATCACTCACTCTAAAACTTTTATGAAATACAGTTCACTAAGTTAGGAGAACCAGTAATGCTTTTAATTTCTAAATCATGCCAGGCTGAAACTAAACTCTCTGCCTTAAATAACTGAGTAAATAAATAATAATTTAAATTGAATAGTATTAATAGCAAATAGATTAAAATCACAGTCTTTATAAGGGCGTTGACATCATTAACAAAAAACAAAAGAGGTAGCAGGCAACAAAAATCAGTATTAGAAAAATACCAGATCTGTATAATTTAACAAATTTAGTTATTAGTATTCCTCTCCGAGGTAATTAGATTTGCAAAAGAATAACTAACTTCAGATAATAGATTAGTATAATGATTACAATCATTATTAATTGAGGCAGAAGCTAAAAAAAGGGCATTCCCAGTCAAATGCGCATTTTTCAAGATTTATTTTTGGGATCCTTGATATTAATTTTGTTTCTAAGTTTCAAAGTCATCTGATAATTTATAAAGCTGATAGAACTGCATTAATGAGAGAAATTTATATGTCCTTTATCCACAGAAAGATTCAATGGTGGTTCAGCATGGATTTTCTTTCTTTCTTTTTTTTTTGTAAGTTTTTAGCAGACAAATTTTGACAAATCTTTTCAATGTTTATGTTGCCTACTTTAAAAAAAAAAAAAATGACAATTAGTTTTTATTTAAAAAGGATTTATTTTATATATGTATATACATATTTTATTATTGCATTTTGTTCTATATTTACTGGAGGTATTTTGTTCATTGTAGTTTTAGTTCTTCTCGATTTGAATGGTGGTTTGTTCATTTTCTTAGAAAGATCAGATTTCATTTTCATTAAAAAAAAAAATTGTATGTTTGTATCAGAATAAAACAGAGTTTGTCTTTTTCATTGTATCTATTGAAAATTTAAGAATTAGTCCGGACAACGGTTAAGATAAATATAAAATTGCAGTAACTATTCATTTAATGCTGTTTCGACCCACATTGTAGGTCTTCATCAGGGCTCAACCTCAGACGCGTAATCGAAGACAGAGTCAGTATTGATTTAAAAGTAACCACTATTTTAAAATAAAATATTCTCCACTAGGAATAAATCTGTATGTCCACCATATGTTATGTCTCATTCTTCCTTGATTCCTGTTTCACAATCTACAATCAACTGTCACATAAAATTAAGTGTTTTTATAATTCTGTGATACACAGTATCGAGAATCAATACCAAAATGAATGAGAGCTGATTTTATAGATCGTTATATAATTTACAAACCTTCACATAGTGATTCCTATGAACACGGTTTTCGGGCTGAAGCCTTCTTTCCGCCTAACTCCTCAATTGCATTGAAGCAAGGAATCGGTTATAGTTAAAAAAAAAAATTAACATTGAAAATAAAGTGAGAATAGGAACAAATAAAAAACAATGGAGATTCAATATTTTATTATTAATTGTATAACAAAGACTAAAGTATGTACAATTAACAGATTAATTATCACAAATTTTCAGTAAATATCTGTTAGATGTAATTATGACACAATTGGTCATTATTCTTCCTGAAAGCCCATTTATATTTATATATATTCTTTAAATAAGTGAATTTCTTTCAATTATTGACATTAACTATAAAAATAAAATAAAATATGTTTACTTTGCAATAAAATGAAATATTACTATGATTCAATAACTAAAAATGACAACTATTTAGTTGATTATACTTATTTAATTGTAAAATACTAAACTATGATGATAAATCTATACCTGACAAGGGCAAAAGTAGTTTTAATTTAATATGAAGGTGTTTTGAAATATACTGAAAAATCATTACAATAGAAGTTCCTAAACAGAACTAGTTTAGATAGGTTTTAAACCACAGTTAAGTATAAATAGCTGAATCACAATAAATAAACAAATCATATTTACTTCCAGTCACTACACTTTACACTCTTCAGCTATACCACCCCACTTTAATTTGTACGTCCTTGTTCTCCATCTTATTTTGGGGTTTAAGAGAGCTTTTATAAAAATATATGGACTACATGCTTCTCGAAATATCCAACTAATTACGAAATCAACTTTATTAAATGGTAAGCTTCCATTTTGCACAACTGAAAGAAGTATCCAATCACAAAAGAACCAAACTAATATATGTACTAGATAAAAAAGAATGGGATCCCAATTAAAAAGAAAGTTCACAGCCCAAGATGTTGCAGCACCAAGGACCAAGCATTCTGAAAGTGGTTCGAAAAGAACTGTCAATGGCAGCATGGCTACTCTCAGTTTGACCCAGCGTCGTAACCTTGCTTGAAAAAATGAAACTTCACAAATTCCTGAATTTTGCCAGGCTGGTTGACTGCTCACTCTCATCTTCCATCCACGATCAGTTAACGACTTGGCCAAGAAGAAGTCTTCAGCAAGATAACAACTGAAAGCTTCTATTCCTCCTACTTCATCGATTAAACTTTTTCTTACTAAGGCTGACATACCTGTGTGGCAGTTTATTCCAAGAAAATCAGCTGCAAGGTATATTCGAGCCTGTGCTGTACCAAAATAAACTTTTTCTAATGTTCCAGCAAATCCTCCTCTGTCACAAGTGAAGGGCATTTGATGTACTAAGCCTACATCATCATTCATGTGATTCACCATATCCAAAAGAGTATCTTCTTTCATACGGATTCCGCTATCTGATATGAGAATTAAAGGATGGTTTCCATTTTTATAACCACTATGCATGTTGTTAATCTTGGGATTGACCCCGACATTAGCTCCACCAGTAAAAATTCGTGAAATAACATTGGGAAATCTTTCTTGAAGTTTTCGAGCAACTTCAACAGCAGCATCATTTTCATCTTCAATACAAAAATGAATCTCATAGAGAGGATAGTTCATTGTAAAAAATGTTTCCAAGTTACTAGACAAATGTGGATCAACCCCCATTAGAGGTTTCAATATTGTGACTCCAGGGTACCCCTTTTCATTGGGTTGGATTTGTGTTTTTTTATGCAATCTGTACTTAGCATAAATAATAGCTAATAAATGAATAACCCATTTCCCACTCCAAAATATTAACAAAAATATAGCTAAGCTATAAAGAGTATATAAAACAGGAGTCATTTTAATGTCTCCATTCCTAGATTTGAGACAATTTAATATACTTTAAGTAGTTGGGAAACATTTTTCTTTTGTTTTTCCTATTTTGTAAAAATCTATACAAAATTATTAACTAAACAATGAAATAGAAAATTTAAAGCAACTAACCATTTCCTTCAGTGGTCTAAAATTAATTGGCAAATGGTTATATTGTAGTAATAGCTTCGAAACTAACAAATACTTTAAATGATATGTTTTAGAATTATTAACTGCTTCTAAATAAATATCATCCTCGACTATATTTAAAAATTTTTTTAATTTACAATAAACTAACACAATAAAAATCCAACAAAAAATAATTTTATATGTGTGAAGTATGCCTTTTCCAAACAGCAACTTCCTATTTCTCTTTGGTAAAAAAAATACACATAAATTTTTTAGAAAATATTCCTCCTGAAACAAAAATAAATAAATTAAGAGTGCTGCTGACGACATGTAATATTTATGTTAATTAAAATAAATAACTGATTGTATTTTAACAATACTACACAATAAAATTGTTTAATGATCTCAAAACATACCTTTAACATATTAAGGAGTTTTGTTTCTCTTGGAGTTCTATCTTGAAATAACTCATAATTTACTAATTATTATCAAAGAATGGTATTTCTGCTTCTGAAACCATAGGCATTACAATCAGAACTATAAATATAGATTTTTATAATTACAATATAAAAAGTATTAATTAGAAATATTTTTAATGATTTTACATAATGCAGTTTATTACTATAGTAAAACATCTTGCATAATTAAGTCCCACTAATTTCACAATAAATAGTAAAACATTGTAGTATGACGTCTATACACCAAGAATTAAATTCTAGAGTCATTGTAAAACTTCCTTGGGTATAAAAAAGTAAAGTTCCGGTCTACCCATACAAGGGAAAAGAATATAGAGTGGTTCTCATACTAAAAAGGAACTCATTATCTGTTTATCTATCAAAAGAGGAGGAGGAGAAAGGCCCTGAAAGGTTATTGATTTATTTCAATAAAATAAATTGAGAGAGTACTCTTTAGCAAATTAGGAAATTTGCAGAATAATAGTTCAGGCTATTTGTAATAAAACGTATACTACAATGCACTTTGTTTAAATTTACAATACCTTTAGGAAGGGGAGGGAGAAGATGACTTTATTTACGTACAAAACCAAACTTAATTATGATTAATTTTATAAGTTTATTAGTTAATTTGCTTGCTGAAATAAACAATCAATTGTTATTGTTCAAATTGTTTTCAGTAAAAACTAATATTATCGAATATTAATATATATATGCTTTAACCGCAGTAGTACAGATAATCTTGTGATAAAATTATGATACAACCTTACAATCGGGTCACATTATCATTGTCTGCATACTGAACTTGCCGGAATGCTGCCGCACTAACACTCTCTAGCGCCATTTGCGCTAACTTAACTTAACTTAACTCAATTCTAAAATTCGTATTCATTGTAATTATTACAGCTTTAATTAGGTATAAGTTAAAATCATTAGTGCTGTCGACTTCCGGTGGTCTGGGGAAGTTATACCAAAAGCAGTAATAATTTAAATTACGTTAAGGAGCCGACCTCAACTGAAAAGGATCTTTTGGAGGTTTGTATACCTCTTGAAGGAGCATAGTGAGCAGAAGTAGACAGCACTAATAATTTAAAACAATATTCAATTAAAGCAATAATAATTTTAATAATTCCAATGAATAAGAATCTTACAATTTAATACAAAGCAGTTAATTAGCACAAATGGTGCTAGACAGTTTTCGTGCGGTGAGCTTAGAGCGCAGATACTGATAATGCAAAGCTATTGTAGAGCTGTACTAAAATTATTATTTCTTCTGCTTCCTATCTAATCTGAAATATTAAATAGTATCACTGGATATAGTCTCAAAACATGAGAACACCGGTTTTAGGGCACCATTTAGACATCTCCAGAAGATATTCTAAGACTGTCCAAAAGCTGAACTAGGCAGCACTACAATTTTATCTCAATTAAGGCATAAAGCAAGATAAAATAAATTGGGGCACCACTAAGATCTGTCTACAGAATAGTTGCGCAACTTTTGTAACTAGCTGAGCACTAATCCAAAATAATGCTTGTTAAGTATAACGTTAAACAAACATTATAAGAAATTCACAAACACTTCAAGCTATTAGTAAAATATAAAAAACTTACTTGAACTAACACTGTTTAATATGAGCTTAGAACTGAAAGGATATATCATACATATTTTTCAATAGGTCAAAATATGGGAAAATAAAACTCTTGGAAGATCCTAAAGACGCATTTTAACAGAGAGCACTATTATACACTTATAAGGTTTGACACAAGATAGGTATAACTGGTTGAGTAATTGGCAATGCTTGTTTTCTGTTAAGGTGACCCTAAATAAGCAAGTATCTTATTAAAGAGTGGTACTAACAAAAGTAGTCTATTAATTTATTGTTGGCCATGAGGAATAGGGGAAACTGTTCATGGAAGCTTTAGTTCTACACAAACTGTGCTGCTTATAAAGAAAACTTCATTGAATACAAACACGAAGCATGCAAGGAATACATATGTGTAATGAGGAAACTGACTAATACAAAAGATTAGTCACATACTATCTTGTTTTTTCAAAGCCACTACTAAGGGATGAAGGACAATAATCAGGAAGGTTAACAGGTGCATTTATAAAATGTATACTGATAGTAAATAAATACACCAGTGAATATTTTTTATTTTAAAGTTAATAAAGAAATTATTACATAAAAAAACTTCAAAAATTTGCCAACACCTATCTACTTTTAACAGTTTTTAATAGTATTCAAGAGATAGTAAATAATAGATCATTAACTGTCATAACAACCTCTATTAAAAAATATGCACACAATATACAATTGATTTAAAGCAAAAGTGAATCCTGAATTCATTGAAATTGTTCAAACAATCATAATTTAAAACCATCCACCAAAAATACAATTGCTATGAAAGAAATAGAATTTCTGTAGTATATATTTGAAAGAAAAATAATTAATGATACATAATAAAAATAAACAATAAATATTAATAACAAGAAAAAATCAATATCATAAATACTAATAAGCTAGCATTAAACAAACAATAAAATACTTTAGAAGAGCCTATAACCAGAATGAAAATATTAAAAAGATATGTATAGAATGTACATATATTTAAAGTATTTTTTTAATGGACTAAGTCGTTTGTATACACACAACTGATTGCTTATTCCAATACTTGCAGAGAGATTAATTGAAAAAGGCTTACCTTAGGAGTTGAGTTTTTAGTGATTGTGAATAATCCTTCGTTAAAACGTAACTTCACTATAATAATTAACTGAATATTTCTTGGCTCTAGAGCTACGAATACACCTATTAAAGCCAACCCCTGTAACCATTAAATTGTCTACCTTAACATTTCTAACTACTAATGAGAAGAAGCAGTTTAGCCAACGCCCAAATATGACAACCGACAAATCGTCTGATTTTCAGAACGCACAGTCCTTGACAAAAATCTTCCGCATTGAAATAATAGATTGCAACCGCAAACTATGTAATTTGTATTATTTGAATAAATGAAATATTTTAATTAATAAAAAATTAAATTTTAAAACTTTTGTGTACTTTTTAAAATATTGCTTTGGTGGAACAGGTACATACTAAATTTATTTATCCACCCTTTTTCTCCTGAGTACGCATTTTGCAAATTAAAAAATTATAGTTTAAAAACAATAATCATTAATGATTTGTTTCATTAAAATGTGATATGCATAATTTTTTTCTCTAATTTATATTTTAAGCTGTAAACTTTTAGAAAACAAAAATTCAAAATCAAGGTTTTCAAAAATGTCTACTATAAATAAAATTCACGTTTGCCAATAAAACATTGTTTTAAATAAAATGCTTGTTAAGAATTACGATCCATGGTAAACGATGGAAATTTGAATAATAATACAATATTTAAAAAAAAAGTGATGAGGTGTTAGTTACTATTTAAAACAACACTGGAAGAAGTTTTAAAAATATTAAGAATATCAATTATATAAAATTTCGAGTTCTATTTAATCCGCTCCAATTGAACGGGTACAATATAGATTTTTGTATTACTAGGGTAAAGATTTTTGGAAAAATTCTTGATCGGTTACTACATTTTTGAGTCTATACGTTGTTATCAAGATTTTCTCTATACCATACATAAAATGGGATGCCTAAGGTTCACAGGCACCTGATAATAAGTCAGTCTTATATGTTTTGTAGCCAAACAAATTTAAATTGTTTAAAATATGTTATGGAAAGAATGTTCTGTAAACAATTTTCCAGAGGAATAAAGAATATAGAGGAGTAAAGAATATCCCCGGATCTCCCATCCGACTGGGGAGAATGGAAGTATCCCCAGGTACTATAGTTCGTGCATCCTCTAATAAAGGAAAATCGTACGCAGCAGCCTATGCAAAGATACAATTTTATTATACGGAAATAATCATAATAACGTTTCTTCATGGGTATGGTTAAGTAATTGTCAACCAAGCAAACGTCATAATTGCTCAAACATGTTTCAGTTTCTGTCATCCCAAGGAAATACAATAGGTTTAGCATTTCCATTATCCTTTTTTTATATTTTATTATTATTTTTTGTTCAATTATAATACAACTGCGACAGAATTAAGATCATGTTTTCATATGGAACGATACTTAGGACGATTATCTGTTTTGGGGAAGGAGGTGATTTTTTTTTCTAGAAGAACTCACGAAATGAAGAATTTCGACCAGCCCGCAATGGCTAGAATAGTTTTGTAACCAGTATGGTAGCTTTCTAACCTCAATAAAAACAATTGATATCTGACATTTAAATCCAAAGACGTAGAATGTAAAACTGCCAATTCAGAGAATTAAGATAGTAGAGGGCTTAATGTTACTCCTCAGTTGGATCATTTGAGAGACAGAGTGACCCTATCCCTGAATGGACAAAGACGCTTTATGTGATCCCAGGTTCTCTGCATCTATGACTATTTACAATAGAGTAGCACTAGGAATCCTGAGGTTCGCGTCCCCAGCCTACCTGGAAACAAACCTCTCGCAACAACAGAAGAAAGGTGGCCGGCAATACAGAGAATGGCTCTACTGCGGGCAGTGACGTAGCTAAGTCAAAAGGCGCCAGGGTTTAACTTCAAGATTTTCCCCTCCCCCCTCCCCCACAGGACTAGAACTAGGGAAGGGAAGAGGCAAAGGCGGCACTTGCCCGAAGTGGCAGACACTAGAAGGCGGTAATTTTCGAGTAAATGTTTATTTTTAAGTTAAGTTAAAAATATTTGTTTCTTCTTTTTGATAGTTTTGACCTAAATTCAGTCAATAAAACTAGTTACTGTTATGAGATGATGATGTTTATTTTGAAATATTTACCTTCAGTACTGTTATAAAGCTGGTGACTTTTATTGGAGGAGGGTGAAAGAAGGAGCGGCAAAATTAAGCTTACCCTGCTTGGCAAATATCCTGGTCTGGGGAGGCCGCCTCCTTAGCCCTACCCTAGCTATGGCACTGGCTGCGTGTAGCCAAAAAGCCTATAAAACTGTTACTCATGAGGCGGTGCAGGTCTTAGCGAGAGAGGTACCTCTCGACCTCCTCCAGGGCGAAGAATAGATGAAGTATGATTTTAAGAAATAAGACTTAGCAGGTCTTCCGGAGAATATCCAAGGGAGGATTGAGAAAAATCCAATCAACTGAAAAAGAATAATAAGGTAGGACAGCATTCAAGAGTGGAATCGACGGTGGGTAACCAGTCAGATAGAAGCTACCTTGAGAAAATACTTTCCCAACGTCCATTCACGTTTGAAAATCAAATAGGTCCTTCCTGATTACTGGATGTCGCAATATCAAATCGGACATGGGAGATTCCGTGCCAATCTTCATGACTTCGGGAAAGACATTAGCCCTCTATGCTCTTGTTGTGGAGTTCAGGAAAATGCTGAGCACATCATCCCCACTTGCACCACGTTTGAGGCAATGAGGAATGCCTCTACGTCATCATGGAGAATGTTTTTCCTCAGTTAGTTAGTAAGGAAAATTACTCTTATTACGAATCCTTCGTGTATGAGTGGAAAGAAATTGTGGGGCCAAATTATTTTAACAGCTTGCAATGAAAGAAGCATTCCGTCGGATAAGAACGAAGAATTAAAGGAGTTATGATGAATTAAAGATAGAATGAAAGAATTGCTGAAACAATTTCTTCTTCTTCTTCTTTATCTTCCTCCTTTAGTGCCTTTCAGCGTGGAGGTGCCCCGATCCAAGACTGCCAAGCTTCTCGATCTCCAGCCAGCGCTTTCATTACATTTATTGGCCTTCCCTTCCTTTCACCAATCCCTGAGATATGGTCTATCCATTGCAATCTTGGTCTTCCTCGAGGGCGGCGTCCGGTAGGCCTGGCTTCAAAGAATTTCTTTGGGTCCCGGTCCTTATCCATTCTGCACAGATGACCAAACCATCCCAGCTGTCGTCTCTCCACTGTTTCCTTCAGTGCAGTCACTCCCAGGTCTCCCCTTATTCTCTCATTCCTAACTCTGTCCCTCCTTGTTTTGCCTGCCATTTTCCGGAGGTATTTCATCTCTGCCGCAGTAGCCCTACTCCAGTGCTTGTCCAACGGGACCCAGCTCTCACTTCCATAGATGAGGGTAGGTAGGTATATGGACTTGAAGATATGTAATTTTACATTATTTTCCAATTCCCTTTTCCCCACCACTGTGTTGCATATCTGGTAGTATATGCTATTTGCTTTTTTAATCCTGTTTGAGAGCTCTTGGTCCATTTTCCCATTTCTGGTGAGCACTACTCCTAAATAAGTATACTCCTGCGCTGTCTCCAAGGTTTCTCCCCTGCAGTGAACCAAAACCTCCTCTTCTTCACGTCCGATGTGCATCACCTTGCTTTTTCCAACATTCAATATCATACCCTTCCTTTCTAGCTCAGCCTCCCACTCCGTAACAGCCTGCTGTAGATTTTCCTTGGAATCGACAATAAGGACAATATCATCTGCAAAAACCATTACTTGCGCTAGGATTGTCCTCATGTTCCACTTTCCAACGACCATCCGTGTTGTCCTCCGCTTGCAGATTTTCAATATCTCGTCCATAAAAGTGATGAAAAGAAGAGGACTAAGACTGTCCCCCTGTCTAACACCCCTTCTCATGGCGAAAGCATGATGACATTCTTCCATTAATTCTAACCATGCCTTTGGAGTCATGATAAGTGCTTTTTATGGCATTTATTAATGCTGCGGGCACATTTTTAGCGGCTAGAGCTGTCCAAATTTCTTCTCTAGGGACTGAATCGAATGCTGCTTTTATGTCCAGGAACGCTAGGTACAAGTTCTTTCCTCTATCCCATGCCTTCTCAATAATCGTCTTCAGCGAGAAGATGTGATCCTGCGTTTGTCGGTGTGGTCTAAAAGCTGCTTGTTCCTCTTCCAATTTGTCTTCAACGATTGATCGGAGTTTTCTTTCCAGTATAGAGGAGTAAAGTTTATAGACTACAGGGGAGAGACATATAGGTCTATAGTTTTGGCATTCACTAGAGCTACCCTTCTTGTGGATCGGCATGATGATATTGCATCCCCATTCCTCAGGCATGGATTTGGAAGAGAAAATATTTTGAAACAGGTCCTGCAAAGCTTTATGTAATTGTAGACCTCCAAATTTTATAAGTTCTGGAGCAATACCATCTTTGCCTGCTGCTTTGCCACTCCTCATTTTCACTATAGCCCAAGTGACATCTTCCTCCCATATCACGTCATCATATTCTTCTGTTTCCCGCCTGTCCTCCACTCTCTCCTCCGAGATACCAGAAAACAATGCAGAATAATGGCGTCGCCATATCTCCAATATTTCCCCATCTTCAGTAATCATTTGCCCTGATTCATCCTTAACATTTCTCACGGGTTTGCACGCCTTTCCCTTCATTGATTTTATTCTCTTCCAAAAAATCTTGGTATTTTCCCTGTAATCATTTTGCAGACTTCTGCCAAATTTTTCCCAACTTTTCATCTTTGCCACTCGAACAACCATTTTCGCTTCCCCCCTTCTTCTGACGTAGAGCTCCCAGTTGGCGGCAGACCTAATTTTACAGTACTCCTTCCAGGCTGTCTTCTTCCTACCCACCGCAGCTTTCACCACATCACTCCACCACTCAGACCTTTTACCTTTAGTACAGACTACCTTCATTCCGCATACACTTTCAGCAGTCTCTAGAATTGCATGTTTCAATGCTACCCATTTATTGTTAATATTCCCTTCCAAATTGACATTTCTAAGTTTTAGATCCAGAAGTTCTACATATTCCTTTTTCTTTTCTGGATCCTGCAGTTTTGCAATGTCAATCCTCTTGTATACTATGGGTCTTTTCTTTCTGGGTCGTAGGATCTGGGTGTCTCCAGTCAATAGAAGATGGTCCGAACCAATTTCAGCACCTCTTATAACTTTTATATCGGTGAAGTATTTCCTTATTATCCTACTGTATACAATGTAATCCATAATACTGTTAACACTCCTTTCTTCAGCTGAGAATGTTATTTTGTGCACCGTCTTATGTGGGAAGAAAGAGTTTCCAATAAGGAGGTCGTAATCAATATAGAAGTCGATGAGCCTTTGACCATTTCCATTTTTGATGTGTTCCCCTCCATGTAGGCCCATAACATCATGAGCGCTTGCATGATCTCTTCCCGTCCTTGCGTTGAAATCTCCCATCAGGATAATCCCCCTGTTACCATTTTGACCTCGGATGACTTCTCTCTCTAGATCAGCATAGAACTGTTCTTTGTCGAGAACGTTGCATCCTCCGTTGGGGCATATATTTGTATGAGAGCGATCTTTCCTATTGACAGATCCATATACACTGTTATAATTCTTGAGGATATGGGCCGCCAATCTTCTACTTTAGCGAATAGGCTTTCTTTCATGATAATGGCCACACCTTCCTTGGCTCTGAGCCCAGCGGGCACTCCTGAGTAGATGAGCAAATAGTCCTTGTTTAGGCGTACTTCCCCGTGCCCTTTTTTTCTTGAAATAATTTAAGGAAAAAAATTAAAGGAAGAATGAAGAAAAATAACACTATTCTGCGAAGAAATTTTTTTTTTTCGCTTCCTCGAGAAATTTGTCCTGATGCGTGAGAAATTTTATATTTTCATGCGTGCTGAGTTCGAATCTAAAGTCCAAAAAATTCTATCAGGCTTCATTTTTTAGAAAATGGAAGGTTTTTTTAAAACAAAAAAATGAATTAGCATGTTGTTTTTTTTTCTTATTTCATTTATTTATTTAATTTTCTTGTGAATAATAATAATATATAAAATATTTAATACTTTATGCCTAGTGAATGTTATATTTTGTCCTTTTATAGTCTTCATCAGCTGTCACCCGTTGTAGTGTCCAACAGTAGTCAGCAAGCATCTTCTCATTCCATTTACCGCTATACCTGTTCTCCATTTGGACAATCTCTTGATGATTGAGAAAATCTTTGAAGAAATTCAAATGGGAGTGCAAAAAATTAATTTTTAATGACATGTTGCAACCAATGTCCATATATGATAAAAGCAATTTTTCAACAATGTATTTGTAATCTGTAGCTCTTTTGTGGCCCAAAAATTGTTCCCATAAGTTTTCAAAAGCAGGCTTTTTTCAGTTTCATTTAATTTTTCTTTGAATTCCAGGTCCTTAAAAAGAGCGGAGATTTGTGGCCCCACGAAAATCCCCTCTTTAATCTTTGCTTCTGGTGCATGGGAAAGCCCTCTAGGAGAGAAACAATATTCCTTTCTTTCTCCTCTCTTCAACAAATCTGTCTGGCTAATGGGACGACACCGTCATTGAATCTAAGGGGCAGGTATAAACTGGGCCCCTGCATAATACTTCTGACTGGAGACCAAGCAATTGTAATAGCTTCAGAATAAAATAGATTTTTTCATTGAAGTTTTGAAAAAAATGCTCAAAATGTTAAAAAACACCTCATTTTCTGACCCAAAACACAAATTTTACAAACAATGGTGCCTGATAGAGATTTTCTGCCTTTGGATTCGTGTTTTCCATAGCTCAAAACATAAAAAAAAAAAAAAAACACTTTAGTTGAAGGGAGGATTTTGATGCTGAACAATGTAGTCGGTAGTGGTGACAGGCATTTTTTCCGAAACCCCTAATGCCGAGGGGTAAGGATTGTGGAAGTAACAAATTCAGAGAATCAAAATATTTTTTAAAAATTCAAGACGGTATATTTTAGAAAGTAGAGGATTGAAGAATAAGGCAAATACTCCTCACTTCACGCATTGGTTTAGTAGTATTTGTTGAGCACCAAATATGTCATCCCTCGGCTTTTCGCTCCTCGGTCTATTACGTTCAACTGAGGAATGATGACCATTAATGATTCCAATCGGAAGATGTATCTTCGGTACTTTGAACCTCGGCTTAGGAAAAAAGGAAGCTAAAATTGGGCGGTGTCTCTGACCAGAGCAACTCGAGTAGCGGTAATGGTCTTTTAACTGTGCAATTGCTACATTGTTAATTTGGCACCAACAGATACTTCATCCATTTTTAGCTTCCTTTTCTCCTAAGCCAAGACGCAAAGCTTCGAATTCTGGTTATAGTGCAAGTTAAATCTATATTTATAAAAATGGATGTAGGTATATCTGTTTGAGATTTATAGACTTCGACACCGCTTGACCGATCACCATAAAAGTTGTCACATATATGTATTTTTTCATGGAGAAGGTTTTTTTCCTATTCACTTTGTTGTAACTTCCCAGTAAATGGCACTGCAGCATAAGAACAAAAGATAGTCCGTTTTTCATTTTCAACCGCTAACCGCGAAAACTACTGAAGCCATCTTTGCTAAAATTTTAACTGCATCATCTTCATGGTTCCCAGAAGATTTAACAATAATAAAATCCACCGATTTTTCATTAAAATGCTATTAAAAAAGTGTTTAGTAAATTTCTAAGATAAGAAGTGACTTACGGATGTGTCGTAGCCATAATAACTTTATACACGTGGAAGCAAGTTTACTACAAAAACTTTTTTATAAGTGTGAAAACACAATATTGTGGATTTTACTTAATAAATGGGGAAAGGATAAGAAAATTGGGTGAAATCGCTTTTTTGTTAATAAAATCGGAGGGTAAGGAAAAAAATAGTGTGAAAACGTGAAACTTTATTGCCGTTTATAGAAGTTTACTGTCGTAAATTGAAAATATAAATATTTGTTGCAATAATCGCAAGGCTAAACATACAAATACGTAGGAGTAGATCTTTGTCAGGAAACATTCTCCCATGACAAATTGTATGTAGGGCTTCCAGAACTGAAAATCTAATAATTTCTATACAAAAGAGAGACAAAACACGAAAACATAACGACTCATTCAGAAGTCCTATTAATTTATTTTTGCTCTTGAAATAATTTCATCGTTAATAAAGGTCAATCATTGCAAATATGTGGATTGAATATGGAAAATCCATGTTTTTCTCAGGGACAATCAACATTGCATGTTCCGGAGCAGGAAAACCAATGGATTTGATAGAATATATGCCAAATAGAATCATCAAAAACATTATATATCTAAGAGCATTGGAATTAACTTAAAATTGAATAATACAGTAATAACAAACTATTTGATCCAAAGCATATAAATAATAATGTTTATGTAAATATCTGTTGTGTTTATTTAATCTATTATATATACTCAAATCTATATTTGATGTATATATAATATCATGAGTTGACATCCGCATGATGGTACAGAAGGATCAATCTAATTAGGGATTGATAAATTATAGAAGTGGCAAATAATTTATCAATCTCTAATTATAATACGATGGGAAGTACAGCAGGACGTGCACGCCTCATTTGTCGATTTCAAAACAGCCTATGATTCCGTGGACAGAAACTGCCTATGGAAAATCATGGCTGATCTGGGTATTCCGGAAGAATTGGTGAGACTGACGAAGGCGTTTACAAACGAACCCAAATGCAGAGTCCTGATACAAGGAGATGTGTCTGAAGCCTTTGAAGTTAAAACAGGTCTAAGGCAGGGTGATGGACTCTCGCCGATGCTGTTTAATTTAGCCGTTGAGAAGGTGATTAGAACAACATCACCCGAAAATGGAGGGGTGCACGTCGGAATAAAACATAAAATCCTAGCGTACACGGACGACATGGCTGTCCTTGGAAGAAATGAAGAGGATATTGAAAGACTCGCTAAGGCTATTCATAGAAGCAGAGCAAATCGGCTTGCAAGTAAATGAAGATAAAACAAAATATATGATAGTTAGCCGAAAAAACACCCCAACAATAGTATCTGCGTGGATGGCAGAACATTCTCGAAAGTAGACAGCTTTAAATACCTCGGCTCCACAATAACCTCAGTCAATGACCAGCATACAGAGATAGACCAACGTATAAAAAGCGCAAACATTCCGAAAAATCTCTAGAAATCTCAAATTAAGGATGTACAATGCCGTGATAAAACCAGTTCTGATGTACGGCTGCGAGACCTGGGTTCTAATCGGCACCCTAGAAAGCAGAATCAGGAGATTTGAAAGGAAAGTCCTCCGCACGATAACCGGAGCGATATGGGATCAGAATCTAAACTCATGGAGAAGAAAGACCAATAAAGAGTCGCTTGCAGAAACTGGTCAGTCAATATCTCATGATATGAAGGCAAGGATGTTAAGATGGGAGGGGTATGTAGCTCGAAGCAATCCACGTGGAAGGGCACCTCTTCACAACAATGAATGATACAATAGTTGGCAAAAGACCAGATGGAAGGCCAAAAACGAGATGGATAGATAGGATCAACAAAGATGCGAAAGAGCTGCATGCAGCAAACTGGAAAGCAGTAGCTTAAGATTCTCTGATTCTTTTCCTCGAAGTAACCGCCATCTTCTGGTATCCTCTCTCAACCCCCCTCACTTTGACTACGGATGCTTAATGTATGAAGGATTGCCTGGTAAAAACGAGACGAGGCTAAAAATATTAATGAATTGCTTCATAAGATTCATTATCGGTCCCGCCAGACACTCTCAGAGGTATTCTGAGCAAGGATGGTGTTCTCCTAATTTCCGACGAAAATTAAGGCGCTACGCTTTTTTGGAGGGGAGATGAATTATGAAGAAGAAAATAAAAAAGAATAGATGAACAGGTAGGATAGGATCTAGAAAGCATTTTGTTGTTTTACTGGGGTAAACCATCTGGCCCTTTATCATTATCTAGCTTATCTATAAACCGACTTGTCCAATTTGTAGATAAAATTAGCCTGATTCTATCAAAATCTGGAAATTACGTGGATTCTCTTATAGACTAGTTCTTTTTAAGCTTCGTCACTCATTCCGTTGATAAATATCAAATAAATGAGATGTCCCATAAAGTTGGTCATGTGAAGAATGGAGGCATATAGAAGGAAGGAATTAATGAAAAGAGTGCTTCATCCTTCGACCGACCTTATGGGGTAACACCTTCAGGCTTATTTATACAGGCACGTGATGGGAATAAGCCAATCCCGAAACGCGTCGTTGGAAACCATTCTTTCCTCTTTTTCAATAGTAATGCTTATACAGAGAAGATACAGGTGCGATTCTCAGAAAACCACCGATTCGAGCCATGTTGTTGGTTAGCATTCAACAGTTTTCAGTCGATTCAATATAAAGAAATATAAGTAAATATTTAAATATTTTTATACCTTTTTTTTCATGCACTAAAATTCGTTTATGTGCGTGTGCGCGTGCGTGCGTGCGTGCGTGCGTGCGTGTGTGTGTGTGTGTGTGTGTGTGTGTGTGTGTGTGTGTGTGTGTGTGTGTATATATATACATCTAAGCTTCATTATTTTGAAATATATACAAAAATACAATCCACAACAAAACACTAAAACATTGATCCGTTATTGGTGTTCTACTAAACAGTTATCACATTTTTCATAATAAAATTAAAGTTTGCGTCAGCTAGTTTATTAGCGACATTTAAAAATTTATTAATTTTTTGTAAATATACTATTTAGTCGGGGATCAGTCAATGTAAACATATATGAAAAAGCGAGGTACAATAAAAACAGTTATATTTGATTACATAAACTAACGAACATTATAAAAAAAAAGGCAACAATTGAAGAGTCCGCGAAAGAAAGAGGGACAGTTACCCGTAATGCATTTCGAAAAATTCCAGTTTAAAAGTTTGAAGCTCCACCTTTCTTCAGGCTATGGCCAGGATGAGCAAATGCAGCTCTTGGTTGTGTCAATACGGCTTCCATTAAAATTATAGTTTCAGTTTTTTATTGTCAGAGAAAAACTTGTGCGATCAATGAACAAACACACAAATAAGAAAAACTTATTCTATTGTGTGCCGACGTTTCGACCAAGGTTTTAGGCCACCATCAGAGCTAAGAAAAACCAAGAAGAAACGTCGCCACACAATAAAATAAGTTTTTCTTTGTTGACCGCATCTCCCCTACTCCCCCACCAACCAAATTTTTCCTAGTTATTTCTACGGTCAACCATACTTCCACGATATTTTTATTATTATATTTGATTTTTGTTTTATTTGAATTTTATTATTAAAATTTTAAAATAATTATTTTATTATTCATAATTATATTTTTTATATGCGTTCTTATATGTGACTTACGAACATATACAATTATATGAAATTTAAAAAAATATATAATAAAAAAAACGTATTCTGGCTCCCTTTGGTCCCAAGTTTGCCCACTCCTGGTCTATGGGTATTCCTCAGGCGCTTTTAACAAACGGACCATCCAAATTTCCGGCTGTCTCTTTATGCCACCTTATTCTACTCAACGATATTGGTGTGTATAAAGCCATTTCGGAAAAAAATGTGACTCTCTCCCTTTTTTCTGTAGACTCTTCAATTAATAGATGATGTTAAAATAGTTAAATGATACAATAATACAAATGCATTAAAATAAATATAAATATAGTTTCAGAACAAACTATTAAAAGTGATTATTTGGAAAAAGTTTCGTTCTCGTTTACATTTATACATATTAACAAAGCCTGTTAAATTGGATCATTATTTTACAATATGTTTTATAAATAATACGCAATATTAGTAGTGTAATATAAATACAAGCAACCAAAACACCGACTTAGTCCGTGATCTACACGTGCATGTATAAATAAACTTTTAATCCGATGATGTAGGAATGGTAAAATGCTGGGATGGAAGCTACTGAGCAATGATCAAATTTGATATTGACACATAAGATTGCCCAAGCTCATATAGGCATGACTAATGAATAATAGAAGATAAATAATGACTCACTCTAATGATATGGTAGATAAGAAATAGCTGTTATTGGAAAACTATACTCAAAAGTTCGGAGTACTGAGTACTCATATCTTTCTGTACCCTTGATTTTAAGGACATTCTTAGGCTCTCAAAGTTATTCTGTTTTAGAGTGTTTTACTTCAAAACCAATTACTAAATTCTAAAGATTATATATTGCTGGGAATCAGTCATTGCAACATACAAATAAAATAATTTTTTTTTTTTTAGTTTTTTTATTTAATCTATAGAATATTTTATTAATAAAAACAAAAACCTGTTGTATTGTTTTTAAGTTGCATTGGCAGATACCCAACTAATAGATAATCATGAATCATAGTTCTTTATATATCAATACAGTCGACCACACACCACTTCTATAATTACTTAATTCAGGTATAAAAATAAATTACAAATATTTTAATCATTTTACTATGCCTGAGGGATAAAATATTAGTTTTCACATATGCATTAACAGCCAAAAAATAAAAATGTGATGATGGACTAATTATTATTTTAAAGACAGTATTAAAGTAATTACAACGGGCATTTAGAATAGAAAAATAGATAGTCCGAGAGCCGAGGACAAAAAAGGTGTCTAATTTCAAGAAAAAATTAGCCTAGGCCGAAAGTACCCTCATAATAGACTGGAAATGTGAACTCTGCCACCATAGATCGGTAGCAATCAAATTTTATAGGTCAGCGAATTCGTCATTTTCGTAAATTTTCTCAGATTTCCCTCAGTAACTCGCTACCAGTGTATTTTAGGTAAAACTTTGACAGCAAATTTTAAAGAACGTTAAATTTCCTGTAATTTTTATATTTAGTATTTTTTTTAATTCAAAACGGCTAATGAGATACGCGGCCGAACAAATCTGCAAAATGACAAAAAAAACATTTAGATATTCTGTGGATTCGCTTTAATAACTATTTTTCAGTGCACTTTAGTGCAAAATGCATACTAGTCAATCTTGTACAGGATTAAATTTCCTAAAAGATTCATACAAAATATTTGTAATTACTCTCAACAGACGTCTTGAAATATTGAAATAACAATTTTAGAGTAAGTGGACTTTTTTCTGATTTTCCTCAGTACCTCGCTTCCAGTGCATTTTAGGCGAATCTTTGGCCTAACCAACTTTAAAGAACGTTAAATTTCCTGCAAAATTTATGTGTAGTATTTTTTAAAATTCGGAAAAGCTGCTGAGGTAAGGTATCATAAACATCTACAAAATACCTCAAAAAAAAAAAAAAAAAAATCCTGGATATTCAGAGATTTCTCCTTAATAAATGTTTTTTAGAGCAAAATGCGTAATAACCAACCTTGTAGATGATTGAATTTCATACAATATCCATACAAAATATTTTTGTAAAACTTAATATTGAAATAACAATTTTAGAGATAGGGAAGTTATTTCAATATTTCTTGGCGTCGTTGAAAGTAATTAAAAATATTGGTAGGGATATTGTAGAAAATTTAATCCTCTACAAGATTGGTTAATTGCACTAAATAACAGATTTTAAGGCGAAACCTCTGGAATATCCATCTTTTTGCGTTTTCTTGACATTTTGCAAATGTTTACGATCCCGCATTTCAGCAGCCTTTCCGTATTAGAAAAAATATTACATATAAAACTTGCAGGAAATTTAACGTTCTTTGAAATTAGTTATGTAAAAGATCTGTCTAAAATGTACTGGAAGTGAGTTACAAGGAAAATCTGAGAAAAGTCCACTTTCTCTAAAATTGTTTTTTCAATATTTCAAGGCGTCTGTTGAGAGTAATTACAAATTTTTTGTATCAATCTTATAGGAAATTTAATGCTGTTTAAGGTTGATTATTATGCATTTTGCACTAAAGTGCACTGAAAAATAGTTATTAAAGCGAATCCACAGAATATCTAACTTTTTGCGTTTCTGGACCCGGTATCACATTAGCTGTTTCGAATTAAAAAAAAATACTAAATATAAAACTCACAGGAAAATTTAACGTTCTTTAAAAATTTTTATGTAAAAGTTTTACCCAAAATGTACAGGTAGCGAATTACTGAGGAAAATATGAACAAAAGAATGATAAATCCGTTGAAAATTTGATTGCAACTGATCTAGGGTGGCAGACTTCATATTTCCAGTCTATTATGAGAGTACTTTTGGAGAACCAAAAATTTTCTTGAAATCAGACACCTTTTCTTGTTGGTATAGATCCTTCCCAACTTTCCTGATGCCAAAGTGGCTAACTGAATCTGCTGCATTCAAACTTGTTAAGTATAATTAGTGAGGTAATAGGTAAACTATGAGACATATAACCAAGAATTACTTGTATTTATCATTATTATATTTTTAAACAGAACATAATATAATATTTTTGTTATGTATAGTCTAATTAATAATATCTTGATGAAAACAAAAATAACAATGGTAACTATACTCGAAAGAAATTGTTTAAAAGAAAGCCACTTATATATATTTGGCAAAAGACAAAATTAAGCAATCCTTTCTCTAAATAATACTGATCTATTCATTTTTTTTTTTTATGAAGTAAATTATTACATAAGTACAGGTTTAAGTAAAAAATTTCCGTACAAAAATATATCCCAAAAAATACACAATTCACTTTAAATATATATATACACATGTGTACACTGCATGTACATAGTCAATGGAAGACAAATGAAACTTCTTCAACCAGAAGGATAAGTTTAAGATTTATTTAGGATAAGAATAAGTCTATAAAAGGAGATTTTGCTTAAAATATAAAAATAATATTATATAATTATTATTAAAAAACAAATATGTGGATCACAGTTTTCAAAACAATTTCTTATCACAATACAAAAAAAATTGATGCATAAAATCATAATTAAATATTAGTATCAACTATAAATCACATGAAGAGAAAATATAAATAATAAAAATCCATTACAATTTTTTTTTTTATCACATAACTCAAATTGATTAGATTATGAATGTTAAACATTACGAAGAACAACATATCATTGACATTATTTAAATATGTCACATTCATATTAAGAAACATTCTGCAATATGATTAAAATTATAATTATAAACTCTTTACGAGCATGTTTAAAAACATTTTAATTTTTAACCATTAATTCATTTTCATATTCAGACCAAACATTAACCCTAATATTACAAAATAAAATAATTTTCATTAATAAGTGGTTAAACAAAATTATTTTTTACTATATCCACTAAAAAAGATAAAATTGAATGAGACTCGCTAGATAGGAAACTATAAACAATGACATCATCATTTTATAATCATTATTTCACTTGAAGTAGACAAAATTCAGATTTTCTCAGACAACTTAACATGTTAAATTAAAAAATAAATAGAATTCATTCTAGATCCAATATTTCCAAAATTAAAACAAAATAAATATATATATATATATATATATATATATATATATATATATATATATATATATATATATATATAAAACTTGATTGTATGTTTTGACATTTGATAAATATAAATTAAAGCTTACTTCCAAGATTTCAATTCAAAATTATTAATGTAAAAAGAAAAAAAAAGAATTACATAAAAGTACGTCAAATTTTATGAAGACTCGCTTGGTTTAAATAATTAAAAACAGGTTATAAAACTAAAATAAGTAAAAATTATGGAGTGCATTGTGCTTGTGAACGAACTTGTTATTGTCTTTTTCATTACCTTAAAAGCATAATCATTTTTTAAACCAATACTTATGTTCAAATTCATTTGAATAAATGAAAACTCTTAAAGCCCATACATTATTGTTGATAATGTTTTTAAAATAAATATTTACATTTATTTACTTTTTTTTAACTGTTTCATCGAGGGGAAGAGACTAATTCTATAGATTGTAAGGTGCTTACAACAAACAAATTAAAATTATTTAGCTTATATAACTCATTATATTCAATTAATAACAATCCAAGATTCAGTAAAGAGGTGTTTATACACACATTTTAAACTTTACTGTGTAGTCTGTCAGCCAATGGCAAATTGCCAATGAGCATTAAGTTAAAAAACATAAATGAATTCAATAAATAGCATTAAAAACTATCCCCTACTATAAAGAAAATGTGAAATAATATAACTTCATCATAAACAAGTAAAAGATTCCGATATTTTATGTTCTTAGTTAAAAACCAACACTACACTATCAATATTTTCCCCTTTCTACGTCATGTTATTCAGAAAATATTTCACAATCTTATTTGAAAACATATTATACCTTAAAATATATTTAAATAATATTTTACTGAAAATTTATACTAATCTTTAAGAGGCACCCCTTGTTGAGAATAGCATGCATTTAGTTCTCACCTACATAGGACTAAGACTTATATCATGACGATCTTAAGTACTAAATCTCAACATTCTCACACTAGTAAGAAAAATAGACAGCCATATTGTCACAAACCCGAGATTTATTATTATTATAGATGGGTTGAACCCAAGTCATTTCCACAGCGCCCTTGTCCACAAAAGGATACTAAGGTATCTACAAAAACTGAGCAGATAAGGTCTATCTAAAATTTAAAAAAAAAAAAAAAAAAAAAAAATCTGTCTTGAAAGTACTTTTTCAAATACAACTAAAAAAATAATAATATTGCAAACAAAAAATGTGCTCCTTTAGAATAACCTAGTGAAATAAAGCAAAAACAACAGTGCGCCTCATGCAATTGGGGACACATCGTTGAGCTCATTGGACTCCTCATTAATATTGGATAGTTAAGATTATTGGATATGGAGTAATAATCCATAAAAAACAACCAAGACAGGTAACACACACGCAAAAAAAAAAAAAAAAGATTTCGAAAATCTATCAATAATTTTCATAGTAGAAAAAATTGATTCCTCCATTTGCTCAGAAAATATGAGAGGAGAATAATAGTTTCTTGCATAATTTATTAATCAAAGAACTAACAATAAAAATACCCTGTAATGTTTTATATCCAAAACATATTTATGTATCTTAATCAAATTAAATTAAAACTAAATAAACCTATAACGAAATTTTAAAATTAAAAAAAAAAATCACAATTATGTCATTTAAAGTATAAATTGGAAGTATAACAGGCACTTCAATTACATCTTTGTATGTAATATATACATAATAATATTAAATAAAGAATAATTTATAAATTCACTTATATACATTTATATTCAAAAGCGAAATCAATGCTATACAATTTGTATGTCATGATTTCCACCATTCATTCTTTGATCTAGATCTGTAGCTTCTATCTGTTCTTTTAGAAGCTCAAGCTCTCTGATACCAGAAACAGTAACTTCGTACTTATGCGAAACAAGAGAACGATAAAAATGAACAGCAAAAGCGACAAAAATTATAAATACAGGGATCACAATAATGGCAGCTGACCAAGCAGCAATTTTAGAAACATCATAGAACTTTACATAACATAAAATACCGATCTCACAGAGAAAAAGAAGAAGACCGAGAAGTGTAGAAAATGCCCAAGCAGTCTCAATATACCTATAAGATATTAATAATTAATTAATTAACTAAACTATAATTAAATTCATATTAATTATAGTTATTAGTTAAATTCATATAAAGGTGAACAATTATAACATAGGTTCTAAATATAGTATTTTATTTCATTTTAAATATAGCATTTTTCTTTTATAGCCATAATTATTGTTAATATTAACAAATCAGCAGAAAGAATTATTTTTTATCCTTTATAAATATAGAATAGAAAAATAAACTTTATTCTGGGACTAGGTCCCTAAAGAATAACAAGTATGTCCAAGTAAAAAAGATAACGGAAAAAATTTCTGGCCAGACTACATTAATAAAGGTTAATTAATATTTATAATGATCTCAATTAAACATATTAGTAACGAAAAAAAAGAAAAGAATATCCTTCTAGTAAAAAAATAAAATAAACATAATTTTACTGACTAAAAAAATGAAAAGAGAAAAAAAAATATAGCTAGAGAGAAAAACCTTAGAAAGTAAAAATATAAAAATGATATGAGTAGAGCAATCCTCAGTTAAAACAACATAAAAACAAATTCTCACTTCTAAACAGAATTTCATTCAACTACATAAAAATAATGAAATAATTCAAAAGCTTAGCATGATACATTTATAATGAGAAATAATCTATGCTACTAATCAAGATATTGATCATGAATTAAAATTTTATGAATTGATAGCGTCTGTTTGAGAAGTGAGGATGTGTTGAAAAAGGTTGAATTTGAATGAGGTGAGAGAAGAAGAATGTCAAAAGGAGGGAAGAATATTAGAAGGGAGGGAATTCCAGAGGACAATGGAGCGGGCAAGAAAGGAACGTTCGAATGTTTTGATTCTGTTGGAAGGGATGTAGAGGTCAGAAAGGCGGGATTTTGTATTCTGTGAGTGGACTGAGGATTTTAATTGTAGGAGACTGTAGATGTAGGAAGGGTGCTGGGAGTTGATGGTTCGATATAGGAAAGATTCAAGGAAATATTGTCTATCAATGGAGGGGAAGAGCCACTTTAACTCGCTGTAAAGGTATGTCATCTGAGACCACCTCGAGGTACCGAAGACAAATCTTAAAAAGCAGTTCATGATACGTTTCAGTCTATCCTTGAGTGCAACCGAGAGGCCACCGCATACTACGCAGACATAGTCAAAGTGGGGGATAATGAGGGATAAAAGGAGCTTACGGGTGAGTTGCGGTAGAAGATGGCGGGAACGATGTAATAAGTGCTTATTGACCGTCGGGAAATTTGGCCAATATGGGGTTTCCAAGAAATGGTTTAAGCCCCAAGGCTAAAAAATTTGGAGATCCCTGGTATAAATGATTGCATGTGATGTTCAAATCTTATAGCCAATAGCCAATTCAGAATTTCTGGTAAGCCTTGGATTGAGAAAATAGACATAAACAGCCAGTAATCAATGTATATGTAACAACAGAAGACGAAGATAGAAAGGATGTGTTAAGCGGCAAAAGAGTTAAAAAATCTATGAAGCCAACCAAAAAAAATTAAATATTAATAATTGAGGACCATAGATAATCCTTAGAGTGATAATATGCCTGTGGATATTTATAATCCTACTGTTGTGATATATGTATATAATATTTTAGTACAAAATATGTAGAAACTTTTAGTTGTTTCAGCATTAGCTCACCTTACAGTTTATAAAGCTATATTTTTAATTATTTTAGAGAAATAATCTTACATCTTAATTCCATTTAAATAAAAATGTATAATCTTAATCTAATATAAATTATAGTTACCAATGAAGACGCTCATGTGGAGATTCATGGACGAGACTGATTGAATGAAGATTACAAACCGCTTCCATATTTGGAAGAATGCAAGTACTAATCATAAGTGCCAACATATGAACAGCAACGAGTAAGGTTGTCACAATAGCAAATACTACATACATTTCTTGAGGTACCTTCGAATCTGAATTCAACTGCACTTCAACCATTGCAACCTAAATAACACAAATATAATGAAATTCAGGATTTGTAATAAGAACACTTTGATGATGTAGCTACAATAAAACTCATAAAAATCACCATAGACCAAAATTAATTAGAATCAATTATTTGACGAATTAATTTAATTAAAACTTATAAAAATTAATTTAAGAGAAACAAATAAGTTATAATAAAGAACAAATTGGTTCATAGACTTTAGAAAAAGCCGAAGATATCTGCTGTGCTCCTAGGTCCATAGCAGTTACATATATAGAGAAAAACAAAGGTCTGTAGTTAGTTACTTGGGTCCACAAGTAAGGACAAGACTATATTCAAGTGACATGATTTCAAATTAAGATTTTATGAAATATAACAGGAAGACTGCCAAGAGAGGTGTACACATGGAAAATAGATAGAACAAGGCGAAGTAGATCAAGAAAAGAGGAGACATGGTCTACGAGAGGAATGGGCCTTGGATAGAGGCTATACAAAGTCTAGGTTAAGGAAACCCACTGCTTTAGTGAAAAATCCTTTAAAAAAAAATGAAATATAGTGAAAATACTATGGAATAATTTATAATGAAGGAAGTATTAATGAATGCTATTTTTAGCAACAAAGAATTCCACCAGGAAGAAAAATGAATAGACTGCAGTAATCAACTATATTAATGGGATGTGTCATAAAAAATTACAGTTTTTCTTGCTAATTTAGAATAATTTTCATTTAACACGTGTTTTTTTGTATTCAAAGTACATAATGTTGTGTTCTATTGCTGGTTGTCAGATTCCTTCACAATACCACTCTTTAGGTTTTAAAGGCAAAAATTCTGTCACTCCAATTGGAACCCTGTACAGAGAATTAAAAGTTTTTCTTTGCATATGATGAGCCATTGACTGGAACATAAGGTAGTTCAAAGGCATTATGTCCAGACTATAAGAAAGGAGAGGAAGACGCCATCCAGTTCCAAAATTGTTTGTTTCGTGTAATGAGAAGTGTGTGGTCGGGCATTATCTTGTTGAAACAAAACCCAATATCTATTAACTAATCGTGGTAACACTGGGTCACAAAATCATACATTCTTTGAAACTAATCCCTAAAAGTTTTGAATCGATGGGTTGACCTGGAATGAGTTCATAATGAATTATCCCTCTGTAATTCATATCCACCAGGCTGATTGCAGTCTAACCATTGCTTCTTAGTCTTTGGATTTCTCCAGTATATCCACTTATCATTACAAGTAAATTCTTTTAATGAAATGATGGTCATTTAGTTTTTCTAAATTGAAAACGTTGACAAATTATTACTCGATGTCATGTCAGCTCATGAGAATTGATTCTCAATGAGCGATTTACTTCAATCAAGTTACACAGCCCACGATTTATTGCAGAAACTCCAAACTCTCTTGACAAATTACCTAGTACTTTTTGTTAGTTCTGCCTCAACAGAGTTCCAAAGGACCTTCCTCAAATCATTCATTGTGGCACAGAAGAGCTTATTTCAAGTAATATAAGACCTAAAAACCCATTCAATATGGTGGCCATATTGCTGAACTTACAAAGTTCAGCAATAAACTAAAAACTTTTGGCTCTGACTGTGGTTTACCTACCTAAACATTGAACACTTATAACTTCTCAATTGTGAAAGGAATTTCAAAATGGTCACCTGTTCCTGGTTCTCAAATCCTTTCTAAAATACTGGAATGGCGAGGAAGGCTTCTCTGAATGACTGGAGAGCACAAAGACAGTATTAATACTGAAGGAAATGAGTGTACCTCCGTGCGCCCAATCATTAAGTAGGGACTCGATCAGCTCGCTGGTGAGCTCACGTAAGGAATGGATTAGTGCCCATGATAAATAACAAAGATTGACATGACAGAAAAATACATTTAAGTGACAAACAATAACAATGCAAAGAAAATTGCATATCAGTAGTCTCAGGGAATAAGGTGTTAAATAAAATTAAAATTTTTAAGGAGAGCAGATATTCTGTTTGATTACGTTTCAAAAATTTATTATGCAACATTGATACATGATTGACCACATAATGCATCATTAAAATATGGCATTGCCTTCAACTGCAGTTTCAAGTAGTATTAACAAATGCTATCATTAGTCATTATTTCCATTTCCCTTTTTCATGATTAAAAATACTTTTTTTGTTTGCCTTACTTAAAAGATACTATAAATCTAAATAAGCCATAACAAAACACCAGCAATTATATGTAGCAGTTTATAAGCTTTGATTGTTCAAAACATCTATTTAACAACGAACAACCAAACAAAATAAACAGTTAAGAAGAATTGAAAACCTACTAATCACATCCAGAAATTCATATTTTAAAGATGCAAGGTATTTGAACAAATCAAATACAAAAAACGACTTTTAAAGGCAATCAAGAGCTAAATCAGTAATAGGAATTAATTAAAAAAAGATTGAAACTATATAAAGGATGTTATTGCAGTAAATGAATGCAAAATAATGAACAGAAAGTTGTAGAAACATTGTACACTGACAAATGTGGATCTAAAAAATTATAACAGAAAACTAATAGTGTTTGTAATTGGTTTCAATTTTACAGCCAATTTAAAAAAAAAAAAAAAAAAAAAAAAAATACAAGCCATCATCAGAGAGATAGAAAAAAAGAAAATATTTAAAAGACAATACTTGAACACTAATTAAGATAAGGCCCATTTCAAAATACACATCATGATACAACACAAATACAAACTAGATATCATCTTATTTATGACAAATTGTTTGCATATTGTTAATAACAGCTCTACTTCAACATTATACATAAGGCAATAATCTTGATTTAATATTGTGAAGCATAATCATAACTATGCATGACATCACTGTATTGTTTTAAAATAGCTTTTAATACATTTGCAGAAGCTTGTTCTATTGAGTTTGTTTGAAATTATACCAACTAGGTGGTGTCTGTAAATAAAGCAATGCATGTTAATTAATAACTGCTGACATACCATAGCAAATCCAGAAAGCAAAGCTGAGGTTTTACTAGATGCTTTGAGCTTTGCTCGACTTAATTGTAATTTTCTCCAAGAGAGATAATGTGATGAATTTTGGCCTTCTGACATATCTAGTGCTGACATCTTCTACAAACAAAGCAAGTTGTAATGTTTGGGCAATAGTACAGAAGCCAAAAGGTAGAGAGTAAAATCTTACCCTTTCAGAATTGTATGGAAACCACTTCGAGAGCAAATGCAACTTAAAATATCCTTCAAGATTTTCTAAAGTGTAAATTCCACTACTCTGTGATGAGGAGGACATGAGATTGTTGCTAGGACGTCTTCCAGCTACTGTGGGATTTCCTGAAATATTTATTAGTAAAAAAAATTTGAAGATTCAAATATAATAACCAATTTAACCTAAAAGCATATTGAACATGGAAGTAACCTTTCAAAAATCATAGTAGTTTCCACTACAAAACGTAGAACTCAAAATTAAGTAGATTAGAAAGTAGCAAATTAAAAATAAAAATAAATATTTCCTGATAATAAACTACAACCCTAACGAACCTTGGGAAGTTATTGCCAACACCAGGGCATAGTTCAATATTCCGCCGCAAATCGAAATTAGCAGATCTTTAATTGCTTCAATGGAAGGAACTCGACGGAGAGTTTCATTAAAAAGTAATAAAACAATTAACTCGTTACAAAACCAAACGGCAGGATAAGAGATTATCGCCTTACTCAACACAGCCGTAAAGATAAAGATTAAAAAAACAAAACATATAAAGTGAATTCATTGTAAACTCTAACAGTATACCATAAATCAATTAAGTACGTACTTGTTTCCTCCATTGTAATACTTACTAAGCCACAATTTATAATGATCCATACATGACGAATAACGACACAACTTTTCTGGAGGACAGCAACCTCGAAACCAGTTTATATTTATTATTGACGATACTTTTTTTAATTAGTGCGTTATCAAACCAACAATAGTTTAATCATTACCACAAAAAAAATTCTTGAACAGACTGAACTTCATAAATTTGAAATTCTGCCAATGGCTGTCCATTATTTTAAGATATTTTAATGTATCAAATGTATTATATATATATATATATATATATATATATATATATATATATATATATATATATATATATATATATATATATATATATATATATAATACATTTGATACATTAAAATATATACATTAAAATAAATATATATATATATATATATATATATATATATATATATATATATATATATATATATATATATATATATATTGATTGCTATATTGCCCCCTTTGCTAGGCAGAAGGATCCCATAAAACATATATATATGATAATATCTCTTTTCTTTGATAATATACGAATATTCAAGAATATTTTATTATACTGTTTATTAAATTTCCATTAAAGCCATAGGTATAAACCTAAGTGTAGTATGAAATCCTCTTGCTGTCATGAGAAATAGACAATTGTTACTAATTATTATTAGATGTAATATAATTATAGAACTTATTCCTCTTGTAAAAGGAATCAGTAAATTCGTTAACATTAAGAGGAAAATCAAATCTTGATTGTGTGACAAGGTACTTCAATAATTTATGAATTAATACCGACTGACAGAAATTATCTGCTGATTATGAACAATAATGCATTATCAATGAACACATTTCAGACTGTTTAATATTAAAAAGACAAATTTCAATAGATTTAACAGGTTTTAAAACATATATAAGATGGAAATTTAGTACTACTCCAGGATTTCTACATATAATTCCTTATATTGCAACATCATTAAACTATTATTTTAACTTTTCATTTGAAATCCTTACGACTTCAGAAATTTCTTAGATAATTTGCATACATTTGGATATATTTATCTTATAAACAGAGGAACAACGGATACCCCAGACAAATACCTTTGCTTGATAAGGTCTCGAGAAGTAAGTCAAGGACCCGTTGAGGGTTATCTCTCTAGTAAACAAAAGTCGACATCTGCGATCATAAAATTATAAAGCTGTAAAAATAATAATATAAAAAATATATATATAAAAAAGCAAGTACTCTTTTGGGCATTGTGAATGGCAAGATTCGGATGAGGAGTGATTGTATTTTTTTTTCTCACAAACTCTGTCTTCATTATTCCACAAATCAAACCCCGAGGAATCACCATTGAGGGAGAACTCGCTGTCATGGCTTTGAAGCCCTTTTATAAGCAACTTTTTATTGTTATATTTGTCAATAGACACAGATGTGGATTAATTAATTTTAATAAAAAAACATTGCTAGTAGAGCTTTGGGCTGATTTCATTATAAACAGCGGAATTATGCTCATATTACCAATCTTTACTATAAATTAATAAAATGTAAGGGACATAAAACGAAATGTTCCTTAAGAAACAGTATTGTGGAAACATATATATGTATAATAAAGTAGTGGTACTCATTAAAACTAGTATAATGAGCAAATTAACTCCACGATACCGACGTCTGGCGTTATTTTCAGCAATCGTAATGACATTTTTACTTCATCTTTGAAAGCGAACTAACATATGATTTTCATACCTACCACCATAAGTTTTATAATTTTAATAATAACTTCTGATCCAATTTTTATTCTTATCCATAAAACTTACGCCCAATTTTACAGACACTTGAGTGATTACTTGTCTTCTTCTTATTTATTTATTAAATTCCTCCCTTTGACATCGTTTCCTCGGAGAACTACGTTCAGTATTTTGGGGATGGTAGCAGATATTTGTTTTCCAATTTTCCACAGATCTTTACAAGTGAGCACCCGAGATACCATGTTCTCGGAATTACAGGGAGACCAACGGAATAATTCACCTCTTGTGCAAAACAGGGACAAGTGTAAATTATTTAAACGACATTGAAGAAGTATTTGGTTTGGAAGACCCTGTGAGAATATCAAATTTGTAACCCTGAAGTTGTTTTTTCAGCGGTAGTATAATAGTTCTGCGGTACATAATAGAACTCTGCATTCAACATCGGGTAGCTGATTTTCTGCTGTTAGACACCGCAGAATCTCGCATTCCACATCCTTCACTTGTGATGATGATACCAGATCCTCTGAAATGTAATAAATGCCCGGAAAATGTTATCTACAAATAAAGCAATGAAAGAAACCGAGTTTCCACATGATGAGTTCATTAAGACTTTCTTTCTGAAAAACCACCTGATACATCTGCATCTGAACGAGATATATATAAAAGAACATGCTTGATTTGATGTTTTTTGTTGCCACTTCAGCACTTACCAAAAAAAAAGCTATAATAATGTCAATAATTCATCTAGGCATTTCTTTTGGCTTTATTAAAATATAGGTATCTAAACTTTACACATATGATATTTACTTTTACTATTTTAGGGTCTTAGGAGCAGTTGGAACTGTGGTCGAAGCTTCGTCCCACATTTATTAATACTAAGAAAGATACAGTTAAAACGAAGAAGATAAAAAATATAGAATCTAATTCTGTGAAAAATTGTTTATATTATTAAAATATATTTATAATTAACTTATTAATAATATTATTTTAACAATTTCATGAACAAAATTCAAGACTCCACAAATAGTTTTCAGTGTAATTAATTTTCATTATTATTTTTTCTTTACCTACAATCTAACTGAAAAATATTCAATTTTTAACCAAGCCTTGGAAAAATGGAAAAACAAAAATTAGAAAAACGTACAAAATATTTGAATAAATTACGTGAAATATTATTTTATTAACGGGCAAAATATAACTTCCAGTTGTAATCTACTTCTTTATTCTTTTAACGTTTCGGGGAAATATTTCCTCATCATCAGAACTTTCACCACTAAAATTAACAATTATTACATCTATCAACATTTTATAATTTACACATTTCCAATTTAACATAAACATAAGCCATATTAATTGTTTAATGTTAGCTATAATTTAATAATACCTCTACTGTTTATTCCTTTCCCATTGTCCATAATTAAAAATTTCTACATATATTTTTTTACATATTGCTGGGAGTCTAAGAGCTACTGACTAACATTAGCTGAAATATATTCTTTTTAACCTTTGTACTCACCCTATATTTATCTCTATATTAGTCATAATTGTTTGTAGTTTAGATTTTTAATTAGTTTTTCTATTTAAAGCTATTAAATGATTTTTCTTATATATGTAAATTTAGAAAAATAAATAAATAAATCAATTGTATTGCTTTGTTAGTTTAATATATGACTATTAGTTTTATTATCATTGCTTAATTTTATTTTTGTTAATAATGTCTGCATAATGCTTGCCTAAGTGTTTGGCATCTGTTTTATAATTAACTATGGTTTTGCTGTTTTTAGTAATATGGATGGTGCTAATAATTTTCTATTCTTCGTTATCTGTGCGTAATCCAGTATTTTGGGGTTTTCAAAATCAAATTTATGTCACATTTTTATACTATGTAAAGCAAGTGTGGTTGTATTGATATTATTTACATTATTGCAATTAGATTTATGTTGTGCTATTTTAATTTTTATTTTAAGTCTCACCAATGTATATCCCTTGGCAATCCAGACAATCTATTTTATAGATAATATTTTTTTTTTATTTAATGGTTTTACTTTACACATATGATATTTACTTTTACTATTTTAGGGTATTATGAGCAGTTGGAACTGTGGTCAAAGCTTCATCCCACATTTATTAATACTAAGTAAGATACAGTTACAATGAAGAAGATAAAAAATATAGAATCTAATCCTGTGAAAAATTGTTTATATTATTAAAAATATATTTATAATTAACTTATTAATATTATTTTAACAATTTCATGAAAAAAATTCAAGACTCCACAAATAGTTTTCAGTGTAATTAATTTTCATTATTATTTTTTCTTTACCTACAATCTAACTGAAAAATATTCAATTTTCAATCAAGCTTTGGAAAAATGGAAAAACAAAAATTGGAAAAACGTACAAAATATTTGAATAAATTACGTGGATAAATATTATGAGACTTGTAATCTTAAATATTATATTTCATATATTTTTACTATCGTGGATTAATTAAACTTGAAAAAAATTAGAAAAACTTGAAATAACCACTTCAATAATAAAAACACAAACCTTAAAATTAAGATACTACCTTAAAAATTAAACTATATGGGTCATTTCAAAATTTCGGTCACACTTATGTCGCAGGCCAATAATATGGTCAAATCAAAAATGGAAGCAGTTCCGTAATTTTTATCTCATTATCCATTTGGAAGCCTATTTAGGTGATTCTCTCAAAACTGGGCATTTTGAATGTTAGAGTTTCATTGTATAAAATGTTACTAAAACGGCGTTTTTTACTTCAACGCATTAAAGGAAGTATTGAAATCGCGAAAATTTTCGGTTTTCAGATTTCAACGGAAATATCCATTGTAACCATCCCTGGATCCATTTTGACTAGTTACTTCGTGACGTCTGTACGTGCGTTCGTTCGTATCTCGACGTATCTCGCATAACTCAAAAACGATAAGCCGTAAAAATTTAAAATTTTGTATTTAGGGTTACTGTAAAATCTAGTTGTGAACGGAGGTCATTGCATGATTACCTGAAGTAGTACTTTACTTGAAGGTAATTATTGATATTCATAAAAAATTATATTAAAATATACTGAAATATTTCTAAAATTAGGTATATAAGACTTACATATTAATATAAATAATATAATAAATTTTGGTTAACATTGAAAGCCCGGAAGTGGTACTTTACTTGAAGGTCACATTAGACTTTCATAAAAAATTATATTAAAATATAATGCAAAACATCGCCAATTTGGAAAATTAGACTTCTATATCAATATAAATAATATGATAGATTTTGGTTGAAATTGAAGAGCTGAAAGGGGTATTTCACTTGAAGGTCATAATAAATTCACATCAAAAAGTTTATTGAAATTTAATACAGAAACCATATGGTTTGGTGATAAAGTTTATAAACACGATTCTTTTCCACTCCAATTAAACAATTTTATTACTTGTTTTAAGTGTTAATATTGGCTGAAAAATACTTTTTTTTTCCTCCAAATTTGTAAGCTGAACAAGTCTGCAGCAGGATAATAAGATATAAGCTAAGCGGGTTCTACGGCTTAAAATGTTGACACCGTCGATTTCCAATGCTTTATCTAGTGACATAGACAGTTCTAATATTGTAAAGGAACACGAAGAAATCTCTTAGTAACTTGTTACCAACTGAAAGAAAACGACCTATTATAACGGAATTAGACCTCTAGAAACAAGAGCTTTGTGTGTGTGTTCGTGTGCGTGTGCGTGTGTGTCTCAAAACTACAATTTATATTTGTATTATACGTTTTAATTTACAAGGTTTATTCACTTTCATATTACTTTAATTCAATATAATTTAAATTAGTTATACTAGTTAAAAGATCGGGTCAAATTAATGATTAAAACCGAACTTAAAACAACATAAATTAGAGATTAACAAAACAAATTAACAAAAATTGGATCTAAAATTGTCAGTTCAAAATTATCGCCATTCAAGTTTAATCACATTATTTATTTAATATGTTAATTCAGTCCCAACAATAGAACGTCACAGTGACGTTATAATTAAGGATTTTGGATATGACATATTTTCATTAGATTATTACACTGCATGTTTGGAAAATACGTGTAAATAAAGCAATAAAAAAAAAAACCAAGATGATTTTTCAAAACGTATTTTTTTCTAACCATTCTAATTATTAGTTTCTAATTAGATACAAATGTTGAACGTAAACAAAAAAAAAACAATCTAAGAAGAAAAACCCCAGCCTGGCAGTTCTTGACTAATAGTAAACAAATATTGATAACAATTAATGATGTAATAATTACGTAGTAGTAAACAATTGGAGTTTGCAGGACGAAAGTTCTATTCATGACCCGCCGCGGTAGGATGTTAAGGGAAAGGAATGTGTAAAGAGAAATTGATTTATTATTTCTCGTTGTTTGTAACGTTATAAATATAATAATAAACTTAACAACACTGTTGGTGGCAACACTGGCACAGAAGTATCTGGCTTTAAAAGGATAGCGGCTTTTGACTGTCTGTAGCTTTGTGTCCGCCATTGGTAAAGTATCTAGTCTAATTTGTTTGTGTTTTTTGTTAATAAATCCTCTGATCAGCAACAATTTGGTAGCAGAGCGTGGTTTTAGAGTACATAAAAGCATCAAGTTGTGTGTAATAAACACGTATTTTAACAGATCGTGTGCTGTATAGTTTTTTTTTGGACTAACCGCCGTGAAGAGATATATAGGTCTTGGTTTTACGGACTAATCGCCCTAAAACTTATAAAACACAATGGACGTGGCGAATTATGGTATTGAGAAGCTGACAGCGGAAAACTACGCGATATGGTCGCTGAAAATCGAAGCATACCTCGAGGCAAAATGTATTTATGAAGATGTAGTGGAAAAGGGAGTTCCGCCAGTGGAAGAAGCAGCCTTGAAGCACTGGGAACAAAGAAATAAGGAAGCGATGTCTACTATTATCCTAACGGTGAGTAATGATATTTTACCATCAATTAGAGGAGAGAAAAGAGCAAAAATAGTTTGGGACAAATTAAAGGAGAGGTTTGAGAGCATCCCTGAAGAAAAGGTCATAGACCTCATGTTTGACCTAAATAATATCAAAAAACATAATTCAGAATCTGTTGATGAGTATCTCAACAGATTCCAATGTTTGGTCCAAGAGATAGCTCAACTTGGGAAAACATTAACTGATAGGGAATTAATAAGGTACATAATTGAAGGCTTGCCATCCTATTATGACCCAGTCGTTAACCCCATCTTAGCAAACAGGAGCATCAAAATTTGCTGAATTGAGACAGATGCTTTTGTCATTTGAAAGGAGAAATGCCTCTAACAGGAATGACCAGGCATTCAGAACCCTTCATAGCCGACCCAATTCCAACACCAAAGTGTGCTTTATTTGTAATAAACCGGGTCATTTAAAAAAGGATTGCTGGTTTAATAGGAGTAAAAGTAAACAGCCCAGTACTAGTAAACCCGCCTACACAAGTAAACCTCATCCCTGGAAGAATAAAGCTTCTTTGGTGCAAGAATTTGCACTATGTGCAACTACAAGAGTTGATGATAGTGTGTGGTATCTTGATAGAGCCTACACCTCTCATATAACCCCGGACTCATCTGTGATTGAGGAAGGAGTCTACATAATAAAAGATTCATCACTAGTAGAAACAGCTGTGAAACAGGAAGTTGTACTTTCCCAGGAAGGAGCTGAAGTAGAAGTAAACCAGATAAATTAAATAAACCAGGAAGAAGAACCAAATCAAAAAGAAGAAGTAAACCAATTGGATGTAGTGAGCAAGATAGCAGAAATTAACCAGAAAGTAAACAAGATGTATGTAGTAAGCAAGATAGCTGAAATAAACCAGAAAGAGAAAAAACCTTGAAGTAGAAGTAAACAAGATAAATGAAATAAGCAAGAAAGAACAAATAAAGCAGCAATAAGTAGTAAACAAGATGTATGAAACAAAGCAGAAAGAAGAAATAAATCAGCAACAAGAAGTAAACAAGATAGAAGAAATAAACCATGAAGTAGAAGTAAACAAGATAAAGGACTTAAACCACAAAGAAAAAGTAAACCAGCAAGAAGAAATAAATTATAAAGATGTAATAAATAAGATAGTTGAAATAAAACTGAAAGGAAAAGTAAACCAGAAAGAAGAACTATACCATAAGGAAAAAGTAAAGCAGAAAGAAGAGGTGAAGAAGATGGATGAAATAAACCAGGAAGAAAAGGTATATCGGAAAGATGAAGGTAAACCTCCTCTCTTTGATGTGGGGAAACATCTTAGGGGCAAGGTGAAGGAAGAAGACAGAAATGTTTGCATTTAGTGTAATTGAACTGCTGGACCTCGAAAAGTATATATAATTAAGGCTTTAAAAATTGTGTAGTTGTTAATTAAATTTATGAAAATATTACAGAGTTGTATTAAGTGCTTAGTAAGTATTTTTAGCAGCGGAATTACATTTAAGAGAAATAATAAATAATTTTGGAAGGAAATTGTTAGGAGAAATTGATTTATTATTTCTCGTTGTTTGTAACGTTATAAATATAATAATAAACTTAACAACACTGTTGGTGGCAACACTGGCACAGAAGTATCTGGCTTTAAAAGGATAGCGGCTGTTGACTGTAGCTTTGTGTCCGCCATTGGTGAAGTATCTAGTCTAACTTGTTTGTGTTTTTTGTTCATAAATCCTCTGATCCACAACAGAATGCTTGTAGGACGAACGGAGAAGCCTACAAACATCCTACACGCTCAATGTAGTCCTACATCCCCATTCACAGTCCAACAATAGTCCGATATCTAATGTAGTCCTAGAAACCAGTCTTAGATGTATTACCGTGAATGGTTGGCTTGAGGTAACTGATTGTTAATTAAAAAAACAAAGATACAGGGAACACGTTAGGCGGGAACTGCCAGTGTTTGCTGGTTGAGAACAATGATGAACTGAACAAGTGTAAAGCCAACCTTACGGTCAATATTATTGAATCAATATCGAATTTCATCAATATATTGATCGTCTGAGGGGTATATTATAACAATAATATTGTCGCGTGCGATATATATTCCATATTAACCTTTAACTACTACCATGGGTCGAAAGTGACCCACCCAAATCAATAATTTTTGTTTTGTGGGAATTTCAAAAGATAGCGCAACTATATCTTAGGTATTTTCCTACTAAGTGAAGCATCAGTTGGCCTTAAAACTGTAATTGTGAATACACATTCTGTTTCTGTGTTTACCAGTGCTTTTGGGTCATTTTCGACCCATGGTAGTATTTGCGTAACAAAAACGGTGATTGTACTTTTTTTTTAATCATGACAGAAAAAGACTTCTACATTGAAGAAAAGCACGATAAAAAATGGGTAGTTTTTGAAGGATGATAATTATAGTGATACTGATCTATAAGATGCCAATGACAAAAATATCGATATACTAAGTAATAACAGTGATGGTGAGTAGATTTTTACAGAACATGTCACTGATTCAGAAATTGATGAAAAATATTTAGAATCTGACCTTGATAAAGATGTTAACAACGATAAGGCAATCAGTAAAAAAAATCGTTCTAATTTGTATTACGGCAGAAAAAAGAAAAACACTTATAAATGGTCTAAGACGAGGTCCTGCTTCGATATTGAGTTGCGGTCGAATAGCTATTGCCACGGGTAATGGGAATAGGAAAAGAAAAAAAAAACAGCAACTGCACATGAAGCATGGTCAATTTTAATAGTCTATAATCATGTTATCGAATTACACGAACGAAAAAATTAAAGATGTATCTATGTGAACTATAAAAAGAAAAAGGTGTTTATGTGCTCTAAATCAGACCAAAAACATTCCACTTTCTGTGGTGAATGTTCAAAAACTATTTGTAAGAAACATTCTGATAGTAAACGAGTATTCAACAACTGTCAAAGGT
This sequence comes from Rhaphigaster nebulosa, assembly GCA_948150685.1. Classification (NCBI taxonomy): domain Eukaryota; kingdom Metazoa; phylum Arthropoda; class Insecta; order Hemiptera; family Pentatomidae; genus Rhaphigaster; species Rhaphigaster nebulosa. The sequence continues at coordinate 32,243,901 of OX411310.1, forward strand.
GGGTCAGTTCTAGTTTCAATTTTTTTGGAAGGGTAAAATAAGCCTTTGGCAACTCAGTTGCAGTCGACTGTGTACTGATTTCTTAATTTTTTTTAGGATAAAGAGAAACATGTGAGCAATAAGAAAATCCAACAACTGCTGCAAAAAATTACTTTTTCAACAAAAATAAGAAATAAAATATGAAAATGAATTTTTTTTGTATCTTTTTCATTTGTAGTTAGATTTTTATGTGCCATTTTGAAATTATTTGTTTACTGTCCATTTGTTTTCTTAAGAATTCATTTATAAAAAAGATATCATTGCCAGTAAATTATGAATCTTTATTAACCTTTTTACTTCCTTGTACGAAGTAAAGGAAGTATTGTAATCGCGAAAATTTTCGGTTTTCAGATTTCAACGGAGATATCCATTTTGACCATCCCTGAATCCGTTTTGACTACTTTCGTCGTGACGTCTGTACGTACGTTCGTTCGTGCGTATCTCGCATAACTCAAAAACAATTAGCCGAAGAAAGTTAAAATTTTGTATTTAGGATTGTTGAAATATCTAGTTGTGAACCTCCCTTTTTGGTTACCACATCACTACCGAAAGTGGTACTTTACTTGAAGGTCATTATTGATTTTCATGAAAAATTATATTAAAATATAATGCAATATTTCTCAAATTAGGTATATAAGACTTACATATTAATATAAATAATATAATAAATTTTGGTTAACATTGAAAGCCCGGAAGTGGTACTTTACTTGAAGGTCATATTAGACTTTCATAAAAAATTATATTAAAATACAATGCAAAACATCCCAAATTTGGTAAATTAGACTTCTATATTAATATAAATAATATGATAGATTTTGGTTGAAATTGAAGAGCTGAAAGGGGTATTTCACTTGAAGGTCATAATAAATTCACATCAAAAAGTTTATTGACATTTAATACAGAGACCATATGGTTTGGTGATAAAGGTTACAAACGCAATTTGGTTTCCAATCCAACTGAACATTTTTATTACTTATTTTAAGTGTTAAAATTGAGTGTAAAATACTGGATTTTCTCCCCATTTGTGAAATCAAGTCTGCAGTAGCAGAATAAGATATAAGTTAAGTGCGTTTTTGTGTGTTTGCTTTTGCGTTTGTGTGTGTGTGTGTGTGTGTGTGTGTGTGTGTGTGCGTGCGTGCGTGTGTGCGTGTGTGTGTGTCAATAGATGGATGTCGCGACGCCGAGTGTCGTTTTTGCTACAATCTTCGGAAACTCTTAGCCAAATTCAGGATCACTTTTTGAACACCGATTTATAGTTTAATAGGCGTACAAGGAAGTTGTGTGCTGTCCACACCAGATAATTTGTATTGTTTTTATTACGTTGGGTCAGAAAAAGCCCATGGTAATAGTTATGCATTTAGAAATTATTGTAGTAGTTAAAGGTTAAATAATATTACTTCAATAATATTGACCGTGTAAGGGGGCTTAAGACTCTGGCAGGAAATTCAAACTTTGGCAAAGGAATAATAATCGGATTGTGGGACAGCGATAAAATGAGTCGTGGATAACAAGCGTATCGCATTAGAGGATTTTCCTTTCCTCAAAAGGCTTTCAAAACTGGTACAAATATCAACATGCAAAATCTAGCCTAGAGGTGTCATTGCCCTTACACAGGTAGATGAAAGTAGCAAAGCGCGACCTCGGGCAAGCCAAAGGAATGAGAATTGAGTGGTTTAAGATCAATTAAAATAATGATGGTTAGCGATTTCGAGATTTAAAATGAACACAGTAGTAGTCTAAGCCATAAAATGTTAATGTGAGCCACACCAGAAACGTAGGACACCAAATACTCATTTGAAATAATCATCCATTTATCATTCATTGTCGATCCGGCCCACTTTACAACGGTCTTGTCAATATTCGTTCCTCGCCTCTTATCGTTCCAGTTGTGTAGGACCAGATCAACTCATTTTTCTAGCTGAATTAAGTACAAAATAATCAAAAAGCAGAAACGAATATTTTTTATTTCATTAAATCGTTTAGGGGAGAATCATTCACGTAGACGACCCCTATCTCCTAGTTCCACGAGAAATAAAAATCGAAATCATCGACACACCGCTTTCTTCCAGCCATTAAGGATTCGCTATTTTAATTTTAAAACAAATTATTATTTTAAAATAAACTTATAACTAGTTAGACACCTTAGTAAGAATAGACAAGGAGACCATGTCGATGTGCCAGTTTCACTCTATTATATCTAAACCTTTAATAACAATAATAGATCAATTGAGTAAAAGCCGTATAATATCGTTCATTTATTCGATTCGAAACGGTTATCCTTTAATTTCTTCTCATACCATTAATTAATTAATAAATTAAAAAATCTTGGTATCGTAGCAAAAATCGAGTTAATCGATTGTACAATGCAAATATGGGACCACCTCGAAGTAGATTTTTAGAAGGTCGATGTGTTGACACTTGTTGCACTACCTTCCGTATTTTTTAAAATGGCTTATGACAATTTAAATGAGCTAACTCCAGATCTACCCGATACGGCGCCAACTGAAGAAAATATTGAGACTCCTCTCCAAGAACCTTATTGGGGAAAGTTGATTCAGATTACTGATCAGGGTCAAAATATGAGAGGTTTGTGTTCTTATTTGTGAAGATTTGATCATTTAACTATCAATGCATTAATAATTTAATTTTATGTGGCTATTAATAACTTAATTGTTTGTTAATTATCATTGACATTTTTTTTTTTGGTATCTTAATGTTATAGTTTACAGTCCTTGAAATCTGTCTATTCGATTGAAGTAGAATTTCCTATTTTGTTATAAACTGAAAGTATCTAGTCCAAAATGATTACAGGAAAGGCTTTCCTTTGGAATTGTGAAGCAGAGCATTATGTTGTTCTTTGATTATAACAGACCGTTTAAAATTAAAAAATAAATTAATTTTTCACCTAGTTAACTAGATTTAGTATTATTACTATCATCAGAACTAAATTATTCAAACTTAAAGGTCACCAAGTAACACAAAAAAGTGCAGAGACTATTCTACTGATATAAAAATAAGTTCGGTTAAACAAACAAAATGTAATTGCCTTCATAACTACTATTTAGAACAGAGCGATAGTTTTTCACTTAAATTAAACGTTTTGTCTGAAGACATTTTTATCTAAAGTTATAATTGATTGGTTTAATAAATTGAGCTTTGTCATATATCAATCAATTTAGATATGACATAGATTAATTTTTCTATTGTATTTTTATTTTTACTAAATGTAGGAGTTCAATTAATATTAAAATTTATTTTTATTTTATAAACATCAGATTAATTGCCAATGTTCCAGTCCTGACTAGGACGCATAAGTGGAGTTTTACTGTACTAACTTTATTTTGTTTATTTAGTTAATAGCCATGATTAGAGTTCTGCCAGTAGACTTCTCTAGATAAAATATTCATGAAATCTTAGCTCATTTGATGAGCTAGTCCAAAGGATAAGAAAATCGTTTATCTGGGCTTTGTCTGACCGCATTGCAGTTAACTCTTTTCTCAAGATGGTCCTTATGATTTTGTCCCAACTGCCAATTCTTAAACTCTCTGGTAGATAGAAAAAAGGAAAAAATAGTATTAGCAGCTGCTATGCTCTGATTTATCTCCTGGAAGGCTTATATCTTATCTTAGAATCATTCTATGGGTCCAAAATCTGTTTATTTGTTGAAATTTTTACTGCCTAACTTTGAATTATGGTTCAAGACACATTGGTTGTACAATCCAATCTTGATAATCCGAAAAATATGGGACTAACTAGTTGGCGGATTATCAAATATTCTGAACTACTCAGGATCCCATCGTTGAAATAACTCAAAGCTAAATTGTTTTGTTAATATTTCTTTATTAAGAAAACATTCTGACCATTATATGCGTTGTTTAACAGTAATCAACAAATATGTTTTGATGGGAAACAACTCCCTCTCTTCTGTTTCCAGACGTCACATACTTCTCAGATTAACAAATGTTGGATTATCAAGATTGTACTGTACTTCTTTTCTCCAAGCTCACAACCAGTCCAATTTTTACGTTCATGGTATTTAAGTCTGAGATTCAATCACCCAACCATGATGTTAAGGGTAATAATAGTTACAACTAATAATTTATTTGATTTTATGGCTATAATTCTGGTTAATTTTTTAGTTATACACTAAGATAAAGGAGAGGATAAGTTGGGGTATTGTTTCCTGCATGGATGATTAACATCAAAACTGCTTGAAAGGCATGATTCTTTAATAGTTACAACTGTAGTATATATATTTTTTTTCCCCTTGCTATTGCACTTAAAAAACTGATTTTTTTAAGAAATTCATCTCCAGTCCACTTTATTATATAGTTCATGTTTATGATTGGCAATGTTAATTTCTTGTATAGTTTGCTTGCTATTTAAAGTAATGCATACACACATATATTGTGAGGCACTACAACACACTACCGTGTATAGGACTCTCAATAAACTACTGTTTAGTGCTGCTGCCATCCAGTTGTGGACTCCCAAGGTTTCTCACGTCTCCAATCAATGTAGCCAATCTAATGAAATATTGGCTTGCTGACCCTTCTTTGTCCGTGGACTTCCATTAGCTGTGTCCTTGGGATTTGCTCCTCATTCATTCTCCCCAAATAACCACCCCACCTTAATCAGAGTTTCATATGGAAGAATTTTTGTCCTTCTTGTAAGAAACTTACTTGACAAATGGTGTCAGCCCAAAGTAGCTGCTGTTTTTAGATATTACTCTTCTTCTGCTTTTTATTCCCATTTCTTTATTGCAGATTACCAAGGTATGTGAATTCTGTAACTTGCTCGCAGAAATAGGTAGCAAACTGCACTTTATGGCCAGGTATAAGGGTCTGTTCACATATCACTTACTTGTTTTTTTCTAGGTTGATACCTGGACCAAGTCTTCTTGCTGTTTCTTCTAGAGCAGAGAAGACCTCTCTAACTACTTGTTGCGACTTTTCCACAATATCTATGTCATCCGTGAGTGCTAGCAGGTGTAATTTCCTTTTAAATATTGTACACATGGTCTGAATATCTGAGTCTCTGACTGCTTTTTTCATTGTTAAGTTGAATAGTAGACATGCTAGGGCATCTCCTTGGAGGACACTCATTTATGTAAAACTTTTCGACTGATTTACCTGTATTTGTGCAACATATTCAAGACCTATCATTGTCATTCTTATAAGTCTTATAAGCTTCTGAGGAATCCAGAATTGCCTCATTGAATTATAAAGAGCTTACCGATTGATGCTATCGTAGGGCCCTTTTAAAATCTATAAAGAGTGTTGTGCTGTGACATGAAACTCCCGACCTTTCTCCAGTATTGTCCTAAGGCTAAATTTTCCACATCTCTCCATCAGTTCTGAGTGTTTCAGCAGCTTCATGTTCTTTCTTCTTCCAATCCGCTTCTTTCTCTGATGAAGTCGCTTTTCCTTCTTTCTCTTTTTGTATTCTTCCAATGTCTGCCTTCTATTCATTGCTTTATATATTATATTTTAACATCAGTGGCATGGGTACACTTATCATCAAACCTCCTGCGTAGGTTTCCTCCCATATGTATGAGGTTACGGGAAAATAGTGCTACCAATAATCAGATTATTAGAAGTTGCAAAGGTAATGAGCCGGTTTCCGTTATCATTACTGTTGTTAAGGAGACTAAATCTTCCAATGGCAGAGAATTATATTTCTTCTTTGCCTACTTTGGCATTCATGTCTCCCATCACAATATTCATGTCATTTGGGACAGGATTCAGTGGTTCTTTCTCTGTAAGAGAATAAACACTACGAACACTGAAGTTTAGCATTGAAGGTTCAATTCAAAGTATTAAAAAGTATACAGTTCACTAATTGAATCAATGAGCTTATTATTTACTTTCATCATAATAATTCAGAAGATAGTTTATTCTGTCAATGATTGGCTCTAGCTTTGCCTATCTCTGCCTAGCTTCTTGTTCATAATATAAAAATTAATAACCTGAAATTTTAATTGCATTACAGTTTTAACTGCTGAATGCTACAGAATCGGACGAGCACCAACTTGTGAACTGCCTGTTACTGAAAATGATGTGGGTATAGAACTTTGTACAAAAATTAGTAAAATACATTGCAGGCTCTATCGGGATATGTTTGAAGATCAGCATCTTGTTTTTCTAGAAGACCTTAGTTTAAATGGAACTTATGTGAATAACAAAAAAGTAGGAAAAAATGAAAGGATTTTGCTGCATCATACGGCAGAAATTTCTTTGGCAGCTCCAAGTTTTAAAAGTAAGTGTGGTATTTTGTGTTATGTAAAGTTGCTTAATATGGTTGTTAAATATGGTCTGAAGTGTTTAGTTATAAAACTTTATTATTATACATTTAAAGAAACAAAATTGTTTTCCAGTATTAAAAGTTTGTAAATTTATAACATTTTAATGATGAAATTTTGAGCAGACAAGAATCAAACCAAATATTTCTTATATTATACTGAATAACTTTTAATTTGAAAAAGTTGAAATTGTTTTGTTGAAAACTTGTATATTTTAATGTTTTTAGGTAGCAGTTTAATGATTTTATGGTAAATTAAATGGATTTATGAAATGTGCATACGTATTCACCCTTAATAGTTTTGAAATTTAATTTCTTTCTTTCTTCTTTTTTTTACTTAAACATTCCAAATTGTTCATTGCCAAATCAGTAGTTCGCATTGAAAATCGTATTTATTATCTTTGAACTTTTTTTGTCTCCCTTTCTTGCCTGTTGGCAATGAGGGCATATTCCACCCAATATAAGTATGCCAATAAGCCCACTAGACTTCTATTATTCATGTGTTTACATTAGTAGGAAGAAGGCGAATGAGAGTATAATTTTTTTAGCAAAAAAAAAAAAATATTTAACTGTGATGCAGGCCAGATACTTGGGGATGTGCACCTGTTCTACCTCTAGTGGACTTCTGTCCTTTATTCCTTCATTATTATCGTCAAACCATCAAAAATTTGTATTTTTTAAACTAAATCATTACTTATTTAAATACTACTTATTAATAATAAAGGTTGTTACAAAAGTCCTATTGTATTAGTATAGTTTTATTTCAGATTACATATTTTAAGCATTATTGAAAACTACTCTTCAAAGTAAAGTCCATTATTTTCAACTACTTTCACCCATCTTTCTGCCAGTAATTGGATTTGATGCCAGTACCACTCCTTTGGTTTTGAGGCAAAGAACTCTTCACCCAATATTTGTGTCCTCATAATTATCAAAGATCCGACCATTTAAAAAACGAGCCATTGATCTAAACAAACCATAATCTGATAGTGCAATATCTGGGCTATACACAGAATGAGACAAAACGTTTACTCCTTGCAATTCTGATAATTTTTCCTTGGTCAAACGAGAACCATGTGCAGGGGCATGGTTGCAAAATGGCTTGATTCCTGTTGATCAAAGCGTGGTACTTTGCACTTGAAACTGCATAAAATCTGTCTATCTGTTCACAGTAAAGATTTGAGTTTCTACTACGATAAATCACGAGTAGTTGCATGTGGTTCCTGGTTCATACATTCAAGAAGAACGTCGCCATCAATGACCGATGGACGACCTGATCTGGATTGTGCGGCAATATTTTGATGGATGATTGACTCTCCTTCTATGGCACAAATTTCTTCGACAGCTGCCTTTGCGCTTGTATTACTTGCAGTTTATACTACAGTTTTTACTTGCAACATTTTTTCCAGTTATGTCTCAAAAGACCGGGAATCACAATTTTTTCTTCTGACATTGTACATGCGTTTTGAATACGTAAATGACCCCACAAAGCCAACTCATGTCACAAGAAATTAAAGAATTAGTCAAAGTAAACATTGACATAAATGGTAGGAACAAAAACATTCTTATATGATGATTATGAGAGTTGGAATTAAGTGTTGTGTTCATGCAAAAGGACTTTTGTTAAACCTAGTAATTTCACATTTATCCTCACAATTGCGACCTTTCACCATTTGAAAACATCCTGTGAATTGAATGCATGCCTATATTATATTTGACGGAAACTCTAACCACTATGCACAAATGATCAATTATTTATACAACGATGAATTTTTGGTATGCTTCATTTGTAATCTATAAGTCCATATCTTGTATTACAAATAACATGCTTTTCATTTATTTCAATTTTACTTAGCTTAAAATATTTCCTGATATAATAGGTTAATGACTTATTTTCAAAAATCATTTATTTTTGTTTTCAGTGTATCTGTACATTGATAACAACAATAACAACCAAAATGATTGGTTGCATGATAGCTTGGTATCAAAATTCTGCATTTTGAAGCATTTAGGCAGTGGAGCATTTGGAGATGTTAAGCTTGTTCTTGATCAGGTAATCTATAATTTTTTCTCGCCGATAGATTTTCTACTAGTTGATTGTACAAAGGCTGTCTAGAAAGTAACTTATGTTTCAGCTCAGTATGGCAGTGATTGGCGCTAGAACTGCCATTTTTGTGTTAAAGTACCCCCATTCTCAGTATGCATCCAGCTGTAGTAACCTGCAGACTATGCTGCTTCCACTTTTCTCATACTAATATGCAACTGTGAATTTTTAAAATGTGTGCTGCAATATAAAATCCTACTAGTGATGATTAGGTTCCTATCGGCTGAAGCTAGCCACTTGAAATTCATCGACAACTTTGTGAGATGTACGGATATAGTATAACAAGTGAATATAGCGTTAGACAGTGGTATATTATGTTTAGAAATGGCTGCACCAACGTTCATGGTTAGTATCGCATTGGTCGGGCTTGACCTTTCTGATGAAGAGACTACAAAAAAAAAATCACAAAAATTGCTGCACACCTCCTTTCATTTTCCTAAAATTTCAAAAAATTTATAGCATGGAATTGTAACAGATAAGCTTGAATCAGGCAGAGAGCTTGTATATCATTATTAAAAATGCCTCAATTCGAATGTTGACTATGTAGAAAAACAGTTCAAGATTTTGCCTTTCAAAAGTATATAGTGTTTTCTTTTCACTTGCTTTATTTTAAAATATATGTTACTTTCTGGACAATCCTCGCATATTTAACTTTGAAATAAATCTACTACTGTTGCAAAACTGCTGAGCCTTTTAAAAATTGATTTAATCTTATCACATCTAATTAGTGCAGCTGGTTGTACGTATTTCAACAGTGGTGTGTTTAAAGTTAGTGTCATTAATTTTATAATATTTAGAACGGGAAGGTTTACATTGGAATTGGAATGTTTGATGATATGTTTTATTGGACCTTGCTGATTTGAATAAATAATCCAGTTTAATGTTCTAATATATAAAATTAAATCTGATATTAATAACCTATGCCATTTAAGTTACTATAAAGCATTAAAAATTGATATAATTTTTTTTTTTTAAGAAAACATACGGAAGGTATGCTATGAAGAAAATTTCAAAGGATGATGTGCCTGAGTGTAAAATTCATAATGAAGTGCTTATTCTGAAAAGATTAAACCATGTAAGTTACTCAGAGAATTTCATATGTTATTAAATTTCATATCAATTAGCTGAAAAATCATGGAGCATGGTGATATTCTGATACTTATTTATCTTTGCTATTGTAATTTTCTCCTTATATACATATTCTTATATATTTGTCTTCTGTAAGTTCTCCCTTGCATCGTCATCACAAGAAAATATCCTATATGCCATCAAATATGATTTTTATATTATGTCTTTTATATTTTTTAGTTATATTGAATAATTATGTAAAAACATTTATTTTCTCAGTTGTAAATATGTTTTGGTTCATTCTCAATGAATCTTATTTCAAGTTAATTTATAGATGCTTAAAAATATTAATCAAATATGATGGCACATAAGATATTTTCTCATGATGACAATATAAGGGAGAAATTAGAAGACAAATATATAAAAATATGTATATAATTAAAAGATTATAATAGCCAAAAGAAATAAGTAACAAAAAAAATGGATAAATCTGTATAACCTAACCTATTGGATTAACAATAAAGTAAATGCTAATTAAGCATATTACAAAAAAATTAACCAGGTTGTTTGTAATGAAAGATAGTGTTATTTAGCTCACAAAGGTAGGTTATAATTGTACATAGTCCAGTAGTTGATCATGATCTTGTGTCATGTAAATTATCAAGCATAAGTAAAACTTTGGACAAGGTTAGATCTCTTTAATTTTTTTTTTTTTTTCCATTCAGTACTTATAAAAAAATTATTCTATTTTTAAATGAAATAAAATATTTAGAATCTTTGAGAGATGGTTTAAACTGAGGATTCAAGGAAATGAATAAGTTACGAACTGACCCACCCAAATAAAAAGTGAAAAACGATTTTATCTCAAAAATATACCAAAAATACAGTTCATCAACATAACCAAACCGAGAAAGTATAAATTGAATAAAATATTTAAAACTGTTTTTTTTTTTAAATATATTTTACTTTCTCAGATGCTAATGAAGTAAATAAAAGTTCCCTCTAATCTCTGCAGGCAAAGAAGGAACTTAGACTATTATGAAAGCAACAACTTATAACATTCCTTTATTAATACCAAAAAATATTTTTGATGTCCTTTTTGCATAGTGTCTTACTAAAGCTGGAATTAAAATAAATTTGTTTGTTTTACTGTCAATAAGGTTTGTACTAACTAGATAATTATTTTCAGTTTATTTATTTTTTTTTTTTTCAGCCCTTTATAGTAAATGTTGAAAATGTATTTGACACTCCTGAAGCAGTATTTATAACATTAGAATTCATGCCAGATGGTAACTTAAAGTCGAGAATTAAAAATCTGAGAAAAATACCTGAGCCCGAATGTAAACTTATATTCTATCAGCTTCTTTTAGGTGTTCAATATTTGCATGAAGAAGGTATTACTCACAGAGATCTAAAGGTATTCGTTCAGAATATATAATCTTAATTATTATTGTGTTTTCAATTTTTTTTAAAATGTTATTATTATTATGTTTCTAGCCTGAAAATGTTCTATTAAATGCTCAGGGAGCTGGTGATTATCTTATTGTTAAAATAACTGATTTTGGTCTATCTAAAGTGATTGATTCCAAAACAGAATTGAAAAGTATTTGTGGAACTATGAAATATATGGCTCCAGAAATATTAGCACGTTATGCTCCTACTTACACGAGTAAAGTAGACATATGGAGTTTGGGTGTAATGCTTTTTTTTTGGTAAGTTATTTTCCTCTTTGATATATAATTCCAGCTTTAAAAAAATATAGATGCCATTTGGTGCAAATGACTCAGGATTGAAAACTGTCTTGATAAATAAATTTAAGTTAAATAGAAACAATTATTGTAAACAAATTCTAGGACCATTCACAGGATTAAGAAATATTTATCAATCAGATTATTTATTTAAAATCCGAGCAATGATTATAATGGCCCTCTCAGTTATTTGTCTTTTTTCCATTCTGTGTAACCATAAACTTTATGAATAAATATGGAATCAATGACTGATTCTTCTTAGTCTTGTGCAATAAATAGCAGAGATTTTATTATACAAATTAGGAATATATGATATAATAATTATAAACTCCAAAAATTAACTGTAATTGTTTTTAGCAAGATCCACATGCTAATGATAATATTTGCAATGTTTTTGCATATCTAGGTTTGCCTGTATTTGTAAATGTTCCTTATTGTGTGTTGCATGTTGGTTAATTTTAATATCTTGTACAATGATTGATGAAATATAGTGGAGACTCCTACACCTTGATCATAGTATAACTCGGATCACCCTTCAGTATTTTAACAGCAGCTGCTATCCACGCGACAAAACTCTGCTAAGACAAAGTTTACCCATTGCAGTACATGCAAGCGGAAGAGTGGTTATCCATGTGTTACGTATTCGAGTAAAATAAAAATAATTTTATTTAACTCATAATAAAGTAAGAACTTCAGGTTTCACTGTTTATTTTTGTTCAAGTTGACGAGTGTATTTTGTATTTTATATCATGTTCTATCTGAATCACTTCTTATTGATGAGTAAATTTGCTACATTCCAGTTTTAAGTGTTACTTAGAATGTTGAGGAGGTTCAATTCGGAAAAAACACACCATCGTGTACCTTTGATCAAATTCTAAAAACTAATTGGAAATTGCATCAGACTTGTAAAAGAATCCAAAGAAATATTTGATGTTGTAGTGGAAGATATTGTGGCAAACTGGCAACTACAAATGGAAGTTCATTGTACAATAACAATAAGTTTATTGTACAATAACTTCTTGTACACATTAATAAAATAAAAATTAGGTTAAACTTAAACAAAATCTTATATTTTTTTGTAATAAAACAATAAAATACATATTTCTGTATAAAAACATTGTTAATAAATAATAACTACTTTATAGGTGCAAGGTGTTAATGATCAAAGAGGCACTAGGACGTGATCAATGGTACATTATGGTCTTGTGCCACTGATCACGTTACAGTATAATATAATTTTTTTTTCTATTACTGATTCTTAATACACTTTTTATAAAAAAAAAATTGCAACACCTATAAGTCTTATGATTATTTTAGTTTTGGAGACTGACTCACATTTTATTTTATTAATAGTAATAGGATTATTTATGTGAGAGATATAAGGAATGCCATATTATTGTTTCTCAAAATTTGTCCTCAAACGAAACATTTAATGTTTTTCTTGATTAATTTCAATTTCACCTTCAATCTGTTATTACCTTTTGTTTGTCCCGTACATCAAATTCTCTTTTATCTGTATTCTGTGTTTTATTTGTGTTGTGATACTGAGTTGTTTACGCTCACGAAGAAAGAAAATCTTCTCTTTGCATCGTTAATCGTCTATGCATACTACACAGTTTTAAGAACCATGAAAAGGTACAGAGAGAATGGGTCATTCCAGATTGCTAAATTCAGAGCATCTAAAAGTCACCAATCTCATTGATGACCGTTTTATTAAAATGAAAGCGCCCAGCAACTTCAATTCAATCGCTTCTGGCATTAGAAACTTGGTTGCTGGTGTTCGGAGGATATCAAGTTCACAATCAACTGATAGAAGAAGACTGAAAAAGTCAAGCCTTAGCTGAAAAAGACCTGTGAAAAAGCTTTGAAAGACCTTCTTACTTTAGAACACCGTAAACAAAGACTAAGATTTGTAAGATAACACCAATCTTGGACTGAGGAGGAATAGATAGGTGATCTATTCAGTGACGAGACGAGGGTAGCCCTAAACAGTCTAGATGATAGCAAAAGAGTACAGAGCCAGATACTTAGCATTTGAAGGATGCTCTATCATGTTCAAGGGCCTTGAATGCTTAAAGATATGTGGATATGAGTTTACAAGATCATGCAATGCCTTTACATACCTATGGTTGGTGCTTAATCATTGTTTAAGCATGATAATGTTCGATCCCATAAAGTAACATGTATTTCTGATTAACTGAAAACAGCAGGTATCTGCATCCTAGAATGGCCAGAAAGTCTGGACCTTTATCCAATTGAGCAAGTGTGGGACAAACTTATTTTCGGTTGTGGATTCCTCCTCCTACTGAGTTTGAAATGCTAAAGATGGCTGGCTATATTGGAGGAGCGCAATCATACCTCAAGATTTTACTAAAAAAACTTTTTATGAATATGCTAAAAAAAAATGAAAACAGTTATTAAAACTATAGGAAGCAATACTTCTTAATTAATCCCGCCCTAAAACTATAAAGTTTAAATTTTATTTAAAAAAAATATATGTTTAAAAGAAATTTCTTGTTTCTATTAGACATTTGTTCAGTTTTAATATTTTATTTGATAAAATTGTTTAGTTTGAATTTATAATAGCCTTTTTGTAAATATAAAACATGCTGTTCTCATGTATTAGGTGTTCCAATTTTTTTGATGGGGGAGTATATTTAAATTCTCTAAAAATACATAGTATGTAAGAATAATGGTACTATCAGGAGAGACTATTTCCGTTGTATTGTTTCTCTTCTTTTTTTTAACTCTTTAAAAATATCTTTTAAAAAAATATAAAAGTAAAATGTGATCCAAGGTCTCTGTCTCCCCTATATATAATTGACAATTTTTTTTGTAACACTTCTTTTCCAATTTTTTAGCTTAAGTGGAGAACATCCATTTGTTGGTGATAAAAATGAACTTACTAATAAAATAGTAGTAGGAAAATATGAAATGACTCGTTCTGGTTGGCATTTAATTTCTAAATACGCAAAGCAACTAGTTCAGAAAATATTAGTAATCGATCCTCTGAAAAGATTATCTATTTCTACTATACTTCAGCATCCTTGGTTGAAGGTAACTTATATTAATTTGGATTTTCTCTTGTAATATTTTATTAGTATTTTTTTTATAATAAATATATTTCATTTATAACAAAATATTAGTTTAGTTATAATCAATACTATATTTATAAATAACAAATACAATATTAGTTATAATAATAGGGAGCGGGGTAGCTCAGTGGATAGGGCACTGTGCTGCTAATCTCTAGGTCCTGGGTTCGAGACCGGCTGTGAAAGATAATTATTTATTCTGTTATCAGGCCTGGATCGGCCCTGTGGGATCGTGAGACCCTCCTGGTTCTCTCACCCAGCCTCTAATAATTCCCTCTTAATTGGAAGTAAAAATCTGGTGGTTAAACATGATCTCAGCCAAATCACCTCATTGCACAACCATTGGTCTAGAAACAGTACGGTCCTTGCCAAGTACTCAACCCAAGACCCTTCATGGGCTGTAAATGGTGCAGGTGTTAACAGTTATAATTATTGATATTAAATTAATATTAACTTCATATAATGTAATTTATTTTTTCAATTGAATATATCATTAAAAATACTGAATAAGATTAGTATGTGGGGATTGGCTGATACTGATATTTATATTGATCCATTGGCCGTTTAACGGTATTGGCCGATACATTTTTTTAATTTATTTTTTTACAATTGAGTTTTCTATCAAAAGTCAATATATCCACTTTTGCAAAATTATTATGGGGTATCTCATGGAGAAGGCAAATTTTTATGAAAATCATGATTTATAACACCTATTTGACAGGAAAAAAATTTAAGATTTGAAATAAACTGAATATTTTTTAGGTACAGAATATTAATTTATCAAAAAAAAAATCTTTTGTTTTAGAAGTGGATGTATTAACTTTTGGTAGAAAACTCTTCAACTGGGTTTGCACATGTGTGTGCTATCAGGAATCAGTAAACACGAATCTTTTGGGTCTATATTATGTCGAAACAATTTTTTGCTTCGGCAAACCCACAACAAGCCACTTATCTGTGATTCGCCGAAATATCCAAAAAACGGGTTACCATGGCGGACACTGAATTGGCTGAAGTTGCTGCTGCCTTATGAATTATGCACTATGAATATAAAAAACAAAAACTTGATAAAGATAATGTTTTTATAATATCAATATTTCTGTGCCGATATAATTGAGTTTGATTGATCATTATACTTTTGCTGATATCAAGATATCGGATATTGCTGACCGATATGGATTTCATTATCAATATTGATATTTTGCCTCCAATATTCAATCTCTAGAACATAATCACTACAGTTAGTAAGACGAACACACCAAACCACAATTTTTTTTTCCATTTATTTTGTTGGGTTTTCCAATATTACGATTCTCGATACTCAAATTTTGATTTCGATATTATGATATATTGGAAAAAATAGACAAAAATATCGATAATTTTTCAACATCCCTACTTAGTTCTCTTGCTCAATTATTTCTTTCTCATTTTGAATTAAGTAAAAAAATATGAAAATAGTACTTATTGATGCATAATAATAAATCAATTACTGATATTTTCAGTTTATTAAAACTAAAAAACTTCTATTGAAAACTAAAATTTATAGAAAGCAGCAAGGTTATTGTTATAATAACTATTTATTAGGCATTTTTATAATTGATGCCAAAGTAAATAATAATAATTATAAATTATCAGACTCGAATAATAGTATTAACATTTAGTTTTGATATTTACTAATAATGGATCAATAATTATTATAAATCAATTATTGATATTTTAAATGAATTAATAAATTGATAGAAAGCAGGTAATTGCCACAATAAGCATTCATTTAAGAGCTAGATTGGGTTACCCTCATTCCAAGTACGCTAGAGAATTCCAACTATATAATAAAATATTCTATTTTTCCCCAACTTTTTCGGTTTTTACTTTTTCAATTACCTGTTTTGAATGTTGACACAAAAATAATTTTTTTTTTCTAAAATCTCAGTTTTTTAACTCAAAAGGTAGGGATGTGAATATCGAAAAAAAATATCTATATATATCATATCGAGATTTTTTTAATATTTCGAAAAAATATATTGATATTTCGACCTTTTAAAGGGACACACACACATTGATACTTCTGCGCAGATATAATTAACATATTGTTTTATAATATCGATATTTTATCACCGATATCATTAATATTTTGTTTTTATCAAGTTCATTTACTGCAGTCTTTTGTCGTGTTTCCAAAAAAACCATTAAAATTGTATATTTAAATATATGAGTTATATATAGCTTTTTTTTTTGTAAATTATACGGTAAGGAAACATTAGACGATAACATTTAAAAAACAAAAAAAATCCATGAACCTTTCATCTAATATAATTTAATCAAATTTATTAAGTTAGTCGAGATGAAGGATCGTTGACAGATGAGGAAAGTATCCCAACATATTGTCAGTGGAAAAATTGCCGAAGACTATTGTGAGGTAATGTTAGGTTAAGTTTCCAATAGATTGTTATTGAAATGTTTTTTACCGCAGTTAGACAAATAATTTTCATACTTGACAGAATTAGACCTATTTCATACAATGTAACTTTCGTGATTTTGATGAAAAATTTGTCGTGTTTCAATCAGGTATGCCATAATACCTTACGAACTCGTTAGCTGTATATTTACATATTTATACTGAGAACTATATTTACACTGAGTCTCATATGGGATCAGCATTTTTTTCTATATTAATAGATTGTACTAGTTTTCTTTATATTTTAAAAATATCAATTATGTTTCAGGATGAAAAAACTATCCAACGAGTAGATGATATTATTGGAATTATAAATAGTTCAAACAGAGACAGTGCAAACTGACTCATGACTACATTGTGCATACTAATCTGTTAGTACAAATTTGGAGTTCCTATTCTAGCGATGGATGCGATGTAATGAGTATTCAATTAATTAACTGTATATGTATTGCCTGTGATATAATTAGCAAATAAGTTATAAATATAAATAATGAGTAAAAAATTTCCTGTATCATAATTTTATTCTCTTCTACATCTTCTAAAGTTTACATTTCGGAGAAGCATTCCAAATCTTCAGAAATTTTTCACTAAAAATTGAATAATTATTTTATCTGTAACTATATGAACTATATTTATTAAGTTAACTATTATGTAGTATAATTATCTAAAATATAATATCACTTTGGTTGTCATTATATACAATAAAAATATTTTGTTGTTATATACTTGCATCTTTAAAAGCATTTTGCCAGGAGCTAGGTTATTGGCCACAATTGGCAAAGTCCAAACTTTGGAAAATTTAGAAGAGAATAAATATTGGAAATTGTTTTTTATCATCATTTATTAATAATATAGGCTTACTAATAAATTTTAAAAAAGGGAAGACTTATAAATATAATATCATGTTTCATTAATTGATTTTGTTATATTAGTCATTAAGCATATTACTGACATTTATTAATTTATTTAGTATGCCAATTGACCTGTTAATGTACATAGTGTGTAATACTTGGAATGTTTTTTTTGTGTTTTAACTGTGAACTTTCTTTAATAATTGTTTAGTAAAATATTCTTCAGTAATGGCTAGTTATTGATGAGTAATGTTAATCTCTGATATTTTATAGCTCAATTTAAGGCTGTTATTGTGTCATAATAATATACTTAATTATGTAAGATAAATGTCGTAAGTTCTGTTATTCATGTGCTTAAATGTATTTAATTTTGTATTGTTTTTATAAAATTAAAATGTAATCAAAGATATACTACATTTTTACAATTTTTTCTTGTAAAAAGAAATTTAGTAAATAAACACATTTTTCAATAAATTATTTATTCATGAAACACCAGTTCTAGATATAGTTATTGTTGCACTTGTATTTACTGCTAAGTAATCACTTTTTTGTACGATTATTCTTCTTTCAATAGTATCTGCCTCACGAGTGATAATTATCCTAGTGTTTGGAATATGTTGCCAATATTTACCCATTAATGGTTTAACTTCCTGAATATTGGTCCCGATATGTTCTTCTTCATTTTCATTAAATATAACTCCAAGGTTTGTAAGCACAACAGCAATATTGTATTCGGTAGCCATTTGTTTTAATGTGGAAGCGATATAATTAACAATGCTGATACCTAATATAAAAAATCATATATTAAATTTCTTAGTATGAGCAAACTAGTAACTACTTCATTTTAATTCATTGTATGGCATTTAATTTATTTAAATATGAATATATATTTAATTTAAATATTAACATTTATAAATTAATGTATGTATTTATAAATAAACTAGTTGTTGCCTGCGGCTTCGCAAGCGAATATGCTATTTTGTTAGAATTTACATACGTTTATGGATAATTATAATGCATTTAATAATTATGTTACACATTGTGTGTGTGTGAGGCAAGCCCCACTTCTGCTACTTCACAGTAAGCACATACCAACTACTTGGGTTGAAAATAGAATCTTTAGTCAAAACATGTATAATTTTTTTAAACTTTCAAATGAAAAACAAGCTATTATATTGTGTCTGCAATGAGGCTTTTGCCCGTCTTATAAGGCTTCTTTATTTTCAGGCCATTTCGGGTCACATGTAAACGTGATAAACAAATCAGGATGAACATATCATCGCATCCTGAGTCCTCTCATGCATATAACAGGACCCACCATTAAAACAGGATATGGCAATACAAACATCTTTCCAATATCCGAAATGTTACAATTTCCTTTACACATGGCATCTTTAAGATAAACATAGTTTTCCACTCGCAGCTTGCTCTGGTTGAATCTTATAAAGTTAAGTCTATCTGTCTCTATCTTGGCATAGATATTAACCAAATACTGGTTGAAAAGACTGATACAGCAAGATGTGATTAATACTAAAATGTTAGCATATAGACATAACCGCTGTATACAGTCATAACATATTTTCAACATTAATACGATTTTTCGCATCTCTAGAAGAATCTTTCTGCCAATAAAAAGTGTTTTTAGGTTTTAGAAATAATTTATTTTATGTTTCAGAAATAATATATATTGTTTATACCTAGTATTTTTGCTAATACTGGTTCAGATGATTTTTTTTTTTGCAGAGAATTTAATTATCTTTAGAATGAATACTTCTAGTTTTCGAGTTATTCAAATAATTAATTTTTTTTTTTTAGGCTTTAGAAATAACTTTTTTTTCCACTTCTTAGATTACGAATTTTTACAAACCCAGCCTCATTGCACATCTAGAGGATAAGGGGAACCCCCATTAAAAATTTCAGCTTCATAGGCAATGTCGTTTTTGAGGTACAGTGATGACTATATAGTTGGTAACTTGCTTTTACAGATATAGATAATAGAATATATATTTAATTCCTAAGTTCATGAATATTAAATATTTCAGTGATAAAATAAAATAAACACTTCTGTAAACTTTGAGAAGAATCACAAATATAGACAAAGATAATAAGAATAGAGAGTTATAGCAAATTAATTGTGAACAGCTAGAGGAAAGAAAAGTTGTATAGAAAAAATAAAAGTATAAAGTTTTATAAGCTGGAAGATTCTTCTATTATATTAAAAGAAGGATATAAAAGCTGTCCAAAAATTAAATGAGGTTATTATTAAAAGACTGAGCTTCATTCTTACATGAATCTCAAGTCATTAATAGATTACCAAGATTAAAATATCTGATGTGGGCAACACATGACTTCCTTGTACGCCTATTAAGTTATAAATCCGTGGCTCAAAAAGTGATACTGAATTTGGTTACTATTTGCCGAAAATTGCAGCAAAAACGACACTTTGCTTCCCGACATCCATCTATTGACACACACTCTTGTTACTGGAGGTCTCATTCCGTTATTATATGTTGTTTTCCTTCAGTAGATAACTATTTTCTAAGATATTTCTTCATGTTCCGTGACAACAATAAAACTGTCAATATTACTGGATAAAGCATTAGAAATCGACAGTTTCGACATTTTAAGCGGAAAAACCCACTTAACTAATATCTTATTCTCATGCTGCAGACTTGTTGATCTCACAAATGGGGAGGAAAACCAGTATTTTACACTCAATTTTAACACTTAAAACAAGTAATAAAAATGTTTAATTGGATTGGAAACCATATTGCATTTGTAACCTTGTTACCGAAACATATGATTTCTCTTTTAATTTAAATATAATTTTTGCTTTAAGGTTATTATGACCTTCAAGTAAAGTACCCTTTTCGGCTCACCAATTTTAACCAAAATATAGTAAATACATTCATATCTATATAAAAGTCCTATTTACCAAATTTGAGATGTTTTACATTATATTTTAATATAATTTTTGATGAAAGTCTAATATGACCTTCAAGTAAAGTACCGCTTCCGGTTTTCCAATTTAAACCAAAATCTAGTATGTTATTTAAATATATATATATATATATATATAAGTTATAAATACTAAATTTGAGAAGTTATGCATAGTATTTTAATATAATTTTTGATGGGAATCAATTATGACCTTCAAGTAAAGTACCACTTCTGGTGATCAAGCAGTGACTAAAAAGGGAGGTTCACAACTAGATTTTACAACATCCTAAATACAAAATTTCAACTTTCTACGGCTAACCGTTTTTGAGTTATGCGAAATACGAACGTACGTACAGACGCCACGACAAAACTAGTCAAAATGGATTCAGGGACGGTCAAAACATTTCATGGATATTTCCGTTGAAATCTGAAAACCGAAAATTTTCGCGATTACAATAATTCCTTTACTTCGTACAAGGAAGTAAAAACTAATACTATTCTCAAAAAATGAGGTACAAAAATTAGAGGAGGAAATCATAGATTGAGCTAACTTAAAAGCAACCTGAAGAAAAAAATTGGGGCTCTGATGGTTCAGATTCGTCCTCAGGAAAAATTGGCTGGACAAATAAAAAAATATATTAAAGGAATAGGACTTTTTTTATTATAGAGGGAGATCTAACAGTGATAGAGAGTTCAGACAAGAGAAATATTCAGGACTGCATGGTTCACACAAATCAATACATCGCAAACAGTAAAATTAAGACAACGTGGAAGTAATGAGCAGCCATAATGTCATATGGTATGAAAGATGTTTTAATAAAAAAATGTCCTCTGAAGGATTGTGATAGAAAGAAAATATTTTAAAAAAGGAATAATACTCTTAAGTGCATTTTATCATATACTCAAGCATTTAATAGTCACTCTCCAAAAGTTGTTTGAATTGCTTGAAATAGACATTTATTCTCAAGAGTCAGGAGGAATTATTAGATTAATATTAACATCATTGTAATTAATATTTACTGTACAATTAGATCAAATTAGGAAGCTAATCGATGTTTTAATTATCCATTTACAAAACACCTTATAGTAACAGCAAATTTCTTTCCTAGGCTAAGTAGATATTAATGCTAATAAGAGCCTCTTCCAGGTAAAATAAAAAAAAATACTAAGAGGTACAGCAAAAAAAAAATTAATGATGATAAGAAGTATTCTAATACTTTCTATCTTATAATACTGAAAAATGAAGTTGCAAATACATACCCTTACTTGAAGGAATGCCAATGAATGGAAGGTAGGGAACAGTTATAGAATCTATGATAAGTAGCTTATCTTTTCCTTTAACATCTCTTTTTAAATTAGTATGGATTTTTTCCAAAACAGATATTAGTTCGTAAATATTCCGAGTACAATATACATTAATACGATCCAGAATATCATCCATTTCCTGTGAAAAAAAAAATGTGAAATTTATTTCTCTGTTTATTTTAAATATCTGAAACAATGCAATATCTACTGTAGATAATTTCCAGTTTAATAGCATAAATTATTAATTTTTGAGAATACTTGTTGATAGGTGTTGCTACAACTGAATGTATGAAAATGAATTTATAATGAAAAGTAAGATGTTTTTGTCAATCAATCCAAAAAACATAAGGTAATTTGAAACTTAGAAAGGAAACTATTAAAAAAAAAGATTTAATTTGGTAGTGGTGGAAACCATTTGAGGAAGAGGATGAGAAGTTGCAAAAGAAGTAGAAATATGAGCATATATAAATATATTGTTGAATGAAAAACTCAAAAAAGGAGAAGTGACTATCATAGGTTTAGAAAATGACACAATTTAATATTTTTTTTTTTTTTTTAAATTGAAGTATGGTAAATTAAGAAGATAGTCCAGAGCCCTATTTCACAATAAAGTACAAGTACCAGTGTAAGTCATAGGCCGACTTGTACTTATAGTTTATTATGAAACAGCGGGTATCCATATTGTAAAATACGAGTAAGCCTATGACACTGTGAAATGGTGAAACGCGATAACATTTCATATAGTTATATTATATGTTTTTACAGTAAATTAAAAAAAAAATTGAATAAAATTATTATTATCTAATGACGATAAGTATAATCTGTAATCTCTAAAAACGAGCATTTCCACTTGTATTTTGTCAAAAATAACATAAAATAATGATGCCTATTTATTAAATGCCCAAATTTAGGTCTTGACAGGAGATTGTAAGTTTTTGTCAGGATTTTAACTTAAACAAATTGGAAGAGACTCTTCCAACTCGTCTAAGGTTGAGTTCTGATGAATACTTACAATGTGAGTCGAAACGGCATTTAATAAATATCCTGGAATAAATAATAAGGAGTTAGTCACTATGATTTTTTTATTGCAAAAGCTGACGTTTAACCACATATATTAATTTAATACCGCTCTTGTATCTTTTATTTAATTTCAGCCCTGATTATGATGGATAAGTTTGGGTCAAAATGAATAAAAAATCTTATTGACTGACTCCTGATTATTTATTCCATGATATACATCACAGTCGACCATCTACCATCAATAATTAATTTAATAAATAGTTATCACATTCATTTCATGTTAACCTCCACCCAGACCATCTTCTGAAATACTAAGTACTTTTTACATAATTATAAAAATACACAAAAGTAAAGAGAGGAAGTAAGTATATATTTTTTAAAATATATTACAATTTCCCTTTTCGTTAAATCTATAACTTTTTGATGGAGGGAGTTATTGTTGACCGTATATTTATATTTAAAGGGAGAAGTTGATCGGGGGTGCGGTCAAAGAAATAGACTTAATAAGTGTGGTCTTATATAATTGTGCCTACGTTTCGGCCTAATTTTTAGGCCATCTTCAGGGCTAAAATGAAAACAAAATAACAACAATGAAAAAAGAGAAAAGAGGCAGTACCAGTAACAGTAAAAATGATAAATGATAAAAAACAGAAAATACAAGTAAGATAAAAAAGTATAAAGAATAAAAAGAAAAGGATAACACTAAATTACATAATACAAAAGACAATTGAAAAAATAAAATAAAATAAAATAAAGGAAATAACAATGTAAAAAATTAAAAATTAAAAACAATGCGATATTTACACAGGGAATAGTGAAATATATGAAATCTATTAATTAAAAAGACACATAATATGAAGGTTTGGTAATGTGTAAAGCATACATGCATAGCAAAGCATAAAGCATAAATGCATACAGTATATAAAAGCATACAGAGATAGTTGTAAGTTATGCAAAAGATGACTATGATGTTAAAGAAGTTGACATTGTTGTAATTGATTTTTGTAATTATGAGATGAAGTAGTAAAATATAAAATAATGTAAGCCCCAAAAACTTTTGATAGTTTACGAAATTCATTGCTTCAAAAGCAAGTTGTTTTATTTATAAATTATATTCAGGTCTCATCAGACTGTGATGCAGTAGAGAGGATGGATTGAGAAGATCAAAAAAGGTAACTGACAACTTAATGCCCTTAAATGTTAATAGGCCCACATTCAAATAGATGATCTATTCATTGTAAATGCTGCTTCACGATCAAAGTAGATTCAAGTAATTGGCTAAACACAATTAAACCTTATCAAATCATAATCAAAAAAGCTTTACTCAATCATTATAATAATATTTATTAAGATTTTAGTGCATCTTTAATTAGAATTACAGTTTGTTTATAATGTGATAAGCTGGGCATTTTTATTGAAATCTAACAACCAAAATGACATATATTATATAAAAAATAGTTTTATTTATACAAATGAAACTAAACCTCATCCTTCAAACCATCTGGAAGCAAAACATTGCACCGAGAAGCAGAAAAATCTCCTTTGGTATCAACAAAGTCTACTATAACTGAATTAACAGCACAGTTCACAGCTAACGAATGACAAATTTGAGTTTTTCCACCACCAGATGGACCACAAAGTTCCAATAGGGATCCCTTTAAAATTCCACCAGACAACACATTATCAAGTCTAAAAAATAAATAAATAAATTAAAAAAACAAAACATTAGAGTACTTAATTGACGTATTTTATTAATAAAATGATTGCAAAACTAACCCCTCAATATGAGTTTTTATGAACACATCCTTTTCTTTTATACACAATAGATCCCAAGCATTAGAAGGTGAACTTGAATATTTGTTTGACAAGGTATGTTTCAACTGCAAAGCTTCCTAAAGAATATTGAGATAATTATTTAAATACCAGAAACAATAACAATAGATTGACTTTCACACAAACCTCAGCAGTCAATTTGGAATTCAAAACAATTTTATCAACATCTGCTAAAAGAAAGTCATCAACAGACAAAATTTTGGCATTTGATAGAAACGAGATGGATTCTAAATCCAGATAATCTGTGTTTAGTTTAGTCATGTAGTTAACATTACCAAGAAAAGATTAACAGTGTATTTGTAGTCAACAAATAAAATGTTATCATCAAGCTCATTTTAATCTGGACATTAAATTTTATATTTAAAATATCCTACGGATGAATTACTAATGTATAATTCATAGTAAAAAAAAAACATGAAAAATTAAAAGTTTGATGGGTTTAACAAATAGGCGAAGGTTATAAGATAAAAATAATTTGTTTTATAAGTAGCGGGAAAGTTTTTGAATATGTTAGTGCACGTTCGATTGGATTAATTTGACGTCAAAGTGCAAGTAGAGATTAAAATAAAAAGAGCAAGTTCAGATGCCTGAATAATGAGGGTGATATTCTAAAGTGAGGATTCAAGAATATGGACAGGATATTAAGACGTATTATGTAATAAAGCGAATTTAGGTTAATAGTCGATAAAATAACTTTATAATTGTCTCATTTTCACTTTTTATTAAGAGATAGTCCCCGTTATTATTTTTTTTTTCATAATCCCTCCATTCCGGAATTGGGAAGGGAAGTAGTTTAGTGGTAAGGCACTGCGCTAAAGTTGTCCTGGTCCCGGGTTTGAGACCGCTTTTGACAGATAATTATTTATTCTGTTATCAGCCGTGGATCGACCCTGTGAGTTCACCGAGCCTCTATATAATGAGTATCCATAATTTGAGAAAAAAATCCGGGGATTGAGCGTGATCTCCTTTCACAACTGTTGGCGTAGAAGCAGTACGGCCCTTACCAAGTACTGAAGGCAAGACCCTTCATAGGTTGTTGTGGTACAGGTTTTTTAAAGATAACCAGAAGGAAATTCTTACTTCCCAACCCGTTCCGGTTAGATCAAGTCAAATAATCGCAGAAATCTATTTTCGCAAAGCCATATAGATCACCTTGTAATAGCAGACAGTTACTGGACTTATTTTAACTTTGTCTCACTAAGTACCACAGCTGCGAATATGAGTATTAATGAGAATAAATGATGGTTCGCCAGATTTGGCATTCCTGACCAACTGAATACAGATAAAGGACCTCAGTTTGTAAGCCAAGAATTTCAGTTGTTCATGAACCAGTGGAATATCCGTCATAGAGTACCCTGTCCACAATTTGTAAGCTCTGATGGACTTTCCAAAAATTATAATAAAAGCCTTGGCGAACCCGAAGGTTAGATGCCAATACTACCAATCGCTGTTTGAAAACCTCCGTCCACTGATTACCTTCAAAATCCAAATATGTAAAATCACCTTTAACGCAATCATCCCAACAACATTTTGATCTAACCGTCAGACGTTTACCCTTCGGCTCAGCGTTTTTTAACTTATTAAGAATTCCTTCGTTACTAAGTCCAACAACTTTACAAGCCCATCTACTTTGCAAGCCCATCTAAACCTTCGCGATGACATTACTTCAATTATATTAACGTTTTCAAACATATTCCCTCTTATATCTTTACCGGCTAAATTGTCACCATTTCTCCTGCTTACCATAAATTTCGTCTTTATTTCGAGCCCTACTTCCTTACCAGATTTCATAAACGTTGTCATTTTTAATTTTATAGTATATAGTCAACATCTTAACTTAACAGCACCAAATCATCTGTAAACCCAATCACGAATATTCTACCACCCAGATTTAAACCCTTATGAGTATGTATCACCTTTCTAATGACATACTCTAGCACTAAAATAAATTGGACAGTTGAAAGGAAGTCACCTTGTTTTAAAACCGAGCGCACCTCAAACTTCTCCGAAAAATAATTTTACCGATTCTAACTTTATTGAATGTTTCGGTCATGCACATTCCTACTAGATTTACTAACTTCTTCGATATTCTCTTCTCAATCAAAATATTATACAGCCTCTGGCGGTCGATGGAATCATAAGATTTTTTTGAAATCGACATAAAAGTGATGAACTATACCGTTGTATTCTAATTTTTTTTATCTAATATTTGCCGTAAGAAATATATTGAGGGGAGTAAAAAAAAAATAATAATAACCGCTACACTGGTTAAAATGAAGTTCATTTTTTTTCTTACATCTTTGTTAATTCCAATGTTGTTATTGGTATCTTTTTAATCCTTTAGCATTCTTTCAATCAAATTGAAGGTATGAAATTCAAGTAATTCTGAAACATTACTGGAAAAGGAAATTTTCAGCCGCCGAAACCACGCGTTTGATACAGGAAGTTGAAGAGGAACCTGACCTTAATGTGCGGACTGTGAGGAGGTGGTTCGCCAAATTTGAAAGTGGCGATACAAGCTTGGAAGGCAGCCGGGCTCAGTGCGACCACCTGTTGTGGACAGCGAGGCTCTACGACACGCAATTGAAGATGTGAATCGTCTCTTAGACCAATTCGGTAAACCGAAGTGTCCAAGTAAAGAAGTTCCAAATGAGCTCACCTTCCAGCAAGCCGAACGTCTTCCGGAAATATGCCACCACACCTTTTCCGAGCATTTCAAACATTGGAGAAGGTAAAAATTGGAGTAGAAGACTTTTTCCAGTCGAAATCCAAAGAATGGTATCGGCAGGGAATCGAACAGCAGGCTTCTAGATGACAACTAACCATATAACATATTATACTGTATTTCGAAAGTTAGAAGAAATTTTATTCACGAAAAAAAAATTAATTAAACTTCAAGAAACAGTCATTTTTTTTAAACACCCTAATATTTTATCAATCGTTGAGCGGTTCCGTCTATATCCACATTGGTATTCTCCTATAATTTCCTCGACGTATTCCGTGATTTGTCTAATTAGGATTAAGGAAAATAATTTTCATAGTAGTTAACATAACGGTAGGAGTGAGATTCCGCGGTAGTTATTACAATTCGTCTTCGGTTTCTTTTTGTGATTCGGAATAAGTATAAATTCTTTCCATTCTTCGGGCATTTTTCATTTTCTCAGATCTTTTGACAAACTCAAGCTTCCCCGCACGCTTTTATTAATTCACTAAAAATGTATTTGATTCCCGCTGTTTTATTAGATTTTACTTTTTCCGATGGTTACTTCCACTTCCTTCTTGCTTGAATGTTCTTATAACGATTCAGCACTCTCATATCAAGGCGGGGATAGACTATTATTTCCCGTATTCAAAATATTGCAAAGTGATTATTATACGTAATCAAAATGTCCACCGGATCGGCTAAGATATTGTTATTTTTATCTCTAATTCCATTCATTATGGTTTAAAACCGTTTACGCGATCTGTTTATACCCTGGCACATGTCTCTTATGTTGTTTTCGATTCTATTAGTTTCTATCTCAATGGAACGAAAAACGAAATATCTGCTACCATGCTCACCTACGGACTCAATCCCAAGTTAATTGATGCAACAGAAGTTTCAAAGGTGCTGGAAAAATGGAAGATATAAAAGAAGATTTCTGCTGACAAAGACATACGCCTAACCAAGAATTTGATATGGGGGGTACAAGTTATGTGGAGAGGGGCTCCCCGTTGTTGGGCTCCGTCCTAAGTCATTGATAAACATCTTGCCTCAAATTCTTACATGATCCAAACTCCATAAGGAGCTAGATATCAGAGAAACTGTTGGTTTCTCAGAAAGAAACTCGAAAGATCAAAGTCACCAGCACTGCTCTATAATCTGTTTGAGATTATCGGGAGTCAAAGCAAATGTGAAGATCCAACGAAGAACCAAGATATGGGCAATCAAGCTGGAGATTATGAGTGACAAGAAAACTCGTCCGAGAAGTCACCATATAAAACCGCTAATGGGAAAGTCAGTAGATCTCCAAAAAAAAAAAAAATAAAAAAACTATGAGACTGTTTAAAACCTCATGGAAAAAATAATAACAATAATAATAAAGAAGAAAAAAAAAGAGAGGATGTCAGACATTGTATGACGATGCATTTTTTATCTAACTAGCTGTACCCGCACGGCGTTGCCCCTGAAAAGAATTGCTAGTTAAATAACCTTCCAAATTTCGAGTTTTTTTATTTTTATGTTTCACTTTTAAAAGATAATGTGAGAAACAGAAGACAAAACTATTGTTCTTATCATACTGCAAAGTTTGTACAAAACTTTTACAAACAACATAAAAAATTTAAGTTTAACTTTGATTTTTGTTTTGTTTTTAATATATTAATTATATAATGCACATTTCATCATACATATTGCTGAATGAAATAATTGGGAATGTAAATAAAAGTATTATAGCGAACATAAATTCACAGAGGAACTTCATCATTCAATTCAATACCCTGACTTGCTTTGCCGTGCCTTTGTGAAATGAAAGAAAAGGAAGAAAAAAGATTTTTTTTTTTTTACAAAAACTGCTAGAGCCTACTATTATAAATATGATTTTATTACTTGCACGGCCATAGGTTGCCAGAAAAAAATGTCTTTTTCCTTTTTAATTAAGTCATATTTCCTTAATATTTTTCAAGTTGAAACTTGAATTCTGAAACCATTTTCTAAAATCACTTGGATTCTTTTTCATTTTTATGCTTCAATTATTAAAACTCTTAGGGAGAGTTACCAGAACTTTCAACGAAACAATCGGTTACCAACAAAAATGAAAATATTCTGACTGTAAATATTCTACGGCCAATGGGTGAAATGTTTTCTTGATAATCGACTGCATTGTTTAGAATTCGTCTCATTTCATTTAGACGTTTTTTAATAACAGGATCAAAATGACAATAAATTTGTCAAAACAGCAATAAAGGTTCATATCTTTAAACTTTTCCCTTAATCTCCGATTTTATTAACAAATGACGCTTTCACACAATAATTTCACTCTTATTAAAATGTTTTCGCAGTGAGCTTGGTTTTACGTATTTTAAGCTGTCATGACAACGGATACAAAACTATCTTATTTTTTCTTTCTTTTTTTATAGTTTCTTCCCTTA
Source organism: Rhaphigaster nebulosa (assembly GCA_948150685.1). Taxonomy (NCBI): domain Eukaryota; kingdom Metazoa; phylum Arthropoda; class Insecta; order Hemiptera; family Pentatomidae; genus Rhaphigaster; species Rhaphigaster nebulosa. Next base: position 32,273,786 of record OX411310.1, read on the forward strand.
AGGAGAGCATTTCGAAAATTTTAATTCATACAAACCTTCTTAAAGAAATTGTCTAAATGATAGTGAAAACCGCATCAAAATACTTTTCGAGTTTTTTTTCACAAACATACGCAGGCTGAATTTTTATATATATCCAATGTCCTGTGGGGAATTGGGGGTAACAGGAATGCAGATTACGTTTCTTCGTATTATGCCTTACTTTCTTGAATAAAATGACTTACTTATTATATGATGATTATTTAACAGCATCCACGATGTTTCCTGAGTTCTTCAAATTCCTCGGGAGATGTTTCATCGCAGGTAGCTAAGAGGTAGAAACTTGTGGTCTTCCCTTCACGAGCTTTCATCAGACACGATAACCCCGAATTCACCGATTTACTGGCCTAATTTAATGATATATCTATTTTCCCCCTATTATGCACAACCGGTGAAAGACACATTGCGCATCCGCCTTCTCATTCGGCAGAGGCTCATGGATCTCTCAGAAACTGTACCTAGAAAATTTAATCCGATTAAAATACCTTCCTAACGTGGTACAAAGTTCAATACGTTGTATCTATTGTGTGCTAGGGAATTTAATTATCTTTCAAATGACATTTTTATAAATCAACGACAAATGTATACGTTTCGAGTTATGCAAGTTATTATATTTTTTTCATCATTTTTTTTCCTTCTTTTTCGCGGAGATGTAGTACATGTATGGATCGTTAAAGGATTGTAAGGATAAGGCTTTAAACAAATTTCATTAAAATTTGTTGAGCCGTTTGAGCGATACAACTTTGGAAAAAGAGGTTTTTCGACTATTGTCCAGCCGCTGTAGCGCACAAGGTGCTCGATTTGGTACTCAGGCACAACCGGCTTAAACCCTACAATACAAAAAGAAAGTACCAAAATAGGCTAGCCCGTCCAAGAGATAATCGTGGCAAAATAAAAAATAACAGAGATTTACCTACCTTAACGGAAAAATATATTTTTATTTAATATTGTGCACATGTGCCCGACAATGCCCATCCAATGATATATCTATTTCCCCCTTACTGTGTATACATGCAGAGCAATCAGTACGACAAAAAATTAATGCTTACCTGTTATTATTTCTAATTGTCCTTAATTGATCTAAATACAGTTGTAATTAGTCTCCTTGCGTAGAGATCAGGGAGGTTATATTACTATCATCACCTTCTTGGCTTAGATTTGAAAAGGTTATCACTCCCAGAAGGTTAAAGTAAACTGCATTTACACCACAGGATCGATGGATCCCAAGGAAATTATACTCCTAAAGCAACAAGGCGAACATTTTCTTGCTACAGTTGAAGAGGAATTGTACGAAGAATTAATACATGGTGAGTAAATATTCTGCAATTTCGAATTGTTTAGCATACCGGATGTTCAAGATTTATTGCTCAACCAAATATCTAGAAAACCAATGGTGTTAAAGTAAAATTTGTTTTGAATTGGATTCCATCTTTTGATTATTTCAGAAGAAATATTCCCCAAGATTATCGGTCTCAATCTTCCTGAGATTGTTCCCATTTTCTAGTTTTTTTAGTTACAAATTTTTCCAAAACCAGAAATCGCTTTTTTTAAAAAACATTTCAAAACATTCATCATCAGGGCTGATATTAAATCAGAGATACAAGGAAATACAGATATATGTAAAATAAAATAACAGGAGTACAGAACATAAGGATATGAGATAAATAGTAAAAGTGAAATAAGCATAAATTAGTGATAAGGTTTTAAGGAATGGTAGAGGTGCAAATAATGATAAAGTAAAAAGAGAGAATACTGTGGAATTATAAATTATTAAATGTATGTCTTGAAGCAGTGGTATAAAGGTATGAATTGATAAGGAAGGATAAGAATAAGGTGATTTTCTTTATCATTACTTGTATCTGTTATTATTTGTATCATATCAATCATTATTTAACTTGTATTATTTATCTCTGCAGAGCTACTGGTGAGTGTCCTCTTGACAGGTCGGCTAATGTTTTTGGAACGGTCTGTACATCAAATGCCAAGTCTGTCCGAAGTAAGGCTAGTCATTGCAATCCAAAATTCAATCACTCCAACCTTGCATTATTATTTAATACAATTTATTTATATTAACAATTTAAGATAACGTTTTTTGTGTTTCCTATATATTTATATATATATATATATATATATATATATATATATATATATATATATATATATATATATATATACATACATATACACACATATAAAACCATGCTGAGTTATAGAAAACTAATAAATTCAAAAAAACACAAATCATAAACCATACCCCTCTAATTTCAATAAAATAGCTTATAAAATTATAAATCAAGAATCCAAGAGGCAATTAAAGTATAAACAAGCAAATAGTAACCAGCTGAAATTCATTAAGGCTGATATCTCCACCTAAAGATTAAAAATATAAGATGGTCGAATAAACGATCTTTCAAAAGAAAGTTAAAAATTAAATATATTAATAACAAAGACAGTAAACGTCAATGGCAGCCTTAACTGACTTGGCATTTGATATACAAACGTCCCAAAACATATCCCTGCTCAAAAATTTAAAAAAGGGAGATAATCAATGACCTTTCAAAAGAAAGGTAATAATTAAATACATAATTACAAAGAAAGTTATGGTGAGGGATCGTCAATGGCCGCCTTCCGCCTTAATAGACTGGGCATTCGATGTACAGACCGTCCCAAAAACATTAGCCGACCTGTCAAGATGTCCCATCCACCACTAGCTCTGCGGAATTATTACCAAAATTCATGTTGATTGAATCCTGATTATTAGTTCCATAATTTTATTGTTTTCCGTTGTTTCCCTTAGCTGTTAGCAGGCGTGATCCACTTATTGGCAACTGAGCTTCCACAAAGCTTTTTTTTTTTAAATTATCCCAATAAGATTCCATCATATAATTTGGTAAATGCATTTTTAATATTACTCACATTAAACATATATATATTTTTTTCAAAATATATAGAACATAAATACCAAGCTTCACTCAAATTGAAAAACTTTGAGTCTGAAATCATTTTTTTATTGTTGTGGAATGACTCCCCATCAAGTGTGAAAACCCTCAAATTCCTGCCTGTCTAATATTTTCTGTGAAAGCACCAATTTGTAACGAGCTGAAATTTCCTCTAGAAAGCTTTTAAACCCACAATTGTGGGTTTGAATTTGTGTACAATTTTCAGAAAATTTATGCAAATGAATTATAAACACACCTAGCCATCCCTCTTCCCCAGTGGAATCCCTAATTACATGACTGTGCATTATATCTTGATACCCGCACAAGTTAATTATAAATTAGTAATAATAAAATTTGTTCACAGATCCAGAAAGAAACTATGAATGTTCAAAGATCTTTCGTGAACACATTTGTCAAGGACCACAAATTGTAGAAAACTGCTCAGCAGCAAGTGCATCCAAATGGACATCGAGTAGCATACAGCTACTGATAACAGAAAGATTGTCCAGAGAAGAGGAGTTCAATAGGCCCTCATGTAGGAAAAGTAAACAGTGGCAGGACATTAGTAAAATTCTAGAAGAAAAAACCGGAGGCTGTTTTGATGCTAATTCCTGTGATATCAAATATCGAAATTTGCTGTCAACATATAGGAATAATAAAAAGAGGCAGCAGCAATGTGGAGAGGGTTCTATAAATTGGGAATACTTTCCACAATTTGATAAAGTATTAGGGCATAAAGCTTCCTCAGCCCCACCAGACAACACCCTGGGTGATTCCTTGGTTTTAGCTGCAGAAGACTGCTCAGCAGCAAGTGCGCCCAAATGGACATCGAGTAGCATAAAGCTACTGATAACAGAAAGACTATCCAAAGAAGAGGAGTTCAATAGGCCAATGTGTAAGAAAAAGGAACTGTGGCAGGCCATTAGTAAAATTTTGGAAGAAAAAACTGGGGGCTGTTTTGACGCTAATTCCTGTGACATTAAGTATCGAAATTTGCTGTCAACCTATAGGAATAATAAAAAGCGGCAGCAGCAAAGTGGCGAGGGCTCCATAAATTGGGAATACTTCCAGCAATTTGATAAAGTATTGGGGCATAAAGGTTCCTCAGCCCCACAAGACAACACTGTGAGTGATTCATTGGTTTTAGAAAAACGTCCAGCATTTTCACCATGTTCCTCTTCATCGAGTGTCGAAAGTATTTCTGATGAAAACATTCATTTACATGGGCCAACAAAGAAGAAAAAAGCCAAACTCAGCATTTCCAATTATTTAGCATTAAAGTTGGAGAGGGACATGGAGCACAAGAAACAACAGCTGGAGCATAAAAAAGAACTGCTGGAGCATAGAAAAAAAGAGCTGCAATTAAAAAGAAGGATTTGGGAGGAAAAGAAAATGTTAAAGGAAAAAGAAATTGAAGCAATCGTGGAGCTTGCCAAAGCCATGGCAGAAAAAAAGGAGGAGAATAAAAAATAATATTTTTATATTATTCTGAATTGTATTATGTTTATAACCTATTTTATTATCATTATTACGCATTTTATTATATTTTTAACATATTTTATAAAAATTTCTAGTAAAATATAGTTTTTATACAGAGCATATTACCACAATAATTTTAAAATTACCAAAAAATAATTAATATAGAATAATGATTTGTAGGTAGATATTGCAATAAGCATTTCATCCATCGATATATTTGTTTATAAGTTAGACCTTCCGTACACCATGATGCCCCGAACGTCTGGCTTGTAAAAAAACAAGAAAGTAATATTGATGTTTGAAAAACTTATCATAACATAAATGTCTAAAAATACAACCTGCTTCCATTTCCTATGAATAACAATTACAAATTGATATTTCATTAACAAAAGGTTATTGATTGTTAGGGGCATGTACACTAAAAGGTTCTTCCTTAAGTTGTTTACCGATACCTAACTGAACAAATCATTATCCTAAATTACCATCACAGACAACCATCCATTACTTATATCTGTTTTACAGTTATTACTACCCTATGCACCATTATTATCTGGCGTAACAACTCGTCACCGGATCTGGACCACTTCCAACAATTGGCTCTATCTTATGTCTCTCCAATTATGAACACCGAATAGGGTTCTTGCATCTTCTGTATCAGATTCTATACATACTTCACAGTTGCAAAACAAACTTTGTTGCTCTTCTCATTCAAGATTGAAGATTGACAGTACCAACAATCAGTGGTCCTTAAAAATTAATTCTGTTATGTATTTTTTTGTCCTATATTATTAACACAATATAGTCACTTTTCTATATTTTTTATTATTGATCCTTAATTAAAATTTTAAATCAATGATCTTAATATTGAATAACTTTAGCTAACCCAAAAATGCTTAATTGTTTAAAATTTTCAAGTTTCAGGTTGTTAATGAATTAAATTTATTTAATTTTTGTATGTGGTCTGTTATACTCATGAATCTTTTCATCATATAGCTTATCTAATTAGGATTCCAATTGTTTCAGAATTTTACCAAATATTGAATAATTTATATGATTCTTTACAATTTAGAAATTTAATTTCAGGTTAATGAATCAAATTGATTTATTTTTAATGTCTAGTCTGTTGAACCAAATGACAAAAATAATGTAATTTTATAGCATTATTTAAAGTTAAAAAAATAATCTAATTTTCATATTTGTATAGATGTTAATTGCAACTGCTTGTTATATGATATCAATTCTGGGTTTTTTCTAAAAGCATCTGCCAATAATCTCAATCCTATGCTGCAACTTTGCAATTTGTGACAATCTGTAGTTAACAATCTCACTGTTATGATCTTATTCAATTATTAAAATTGGAAACTATATTTTTTAAAAAGATTATGTACTTTACGATGGTGCCATTGGAAATTAATTATCTTGAATATTGTTTGAGTTATTGCTTCATATTCAACTAAGAACGTCACTTAATTAAAAAAATACAAAATTTAATTTTCCTGCTTTTCTGTGTGGAATCAAACCATGGGTACATACATATGAACTTTTTTGTTTCTTTTGAGATCCACTATCACCTCTTTAATATTTCCAGTAAATTTTAAGACTCAATTTTTTTTTTCTTGAGTCGTAATATAAAATCCGTAAAAACATCCTGCCTGTTTCTTTCTCAAACTCTTGTTGATAAACATAAAAAGTTTCAAACCAATAGTTTTTATAGTAAAATAAGTGAAAGTAAATGTGTTTCGGATTTATAATAAATTAAATTTTTTTTTTTTTCGCTTTGATATGATGATTCTAAAACACTTATGGTTTTCCTCTACATTGATAAATGGGTGAATGAACCCTCTAATCAGATACCATTTTGGAACAAAATGCCTTTAGGTGATATGGAACTCCGAGGACCATCTTGAGATGGCCTACGGCTTTGGTGCTAAATCTCAAAAAAAGAGATTTCTCCATGAATGGTGGATTTTGAAATTCCATTTTGGGATTCTACAAACATATCTTGAAACATAAAATCTTAAATTTAGAGGGAGATTAAACATTTTTTTTTTTTGGTCCATTACAAAGATTCATTATTGAAAATAATAAGCCTAAAGGGAAGAGGATGAGAGAAATGCCCTAGTCCTTTAATTTCCAAGATTGCAATTCCCTAAATTTAATTGACTAATATTACATTAAAATGTAATAAAACTGTATTTTATAATTTATTAGGAAATAAAAAGGAGAGATAAAAGTAAGTTTAAAATGCCCTTCATTTTTTTTTTTTTTCATCGACAACTGCAGGTGTAAAAATATTTTCAAGAAACTATTTTGAGATTAATTTTTTCTGAGGAGTCGTGAAACGCAATATTGATAGTAAGTAGGACTATTGATATTGATATCGATAGTTTTGAACTTTCTCGATAGTATTATCGCCTATCCCTAGACATTTTCTTCTGGGACACTTTGTACATATTAGGTACAATATGTGTTTTTTTGAAAAAGGTGTAGGTGCCATTTAGCAAACATAAAAAAACAATTTTTAGCCAAATAATACATTTTAAAAAAAAATTCTATTGTTTATAGTGTACAGTAGGAGTTTATAATTACAATATATTTTTAAAGCTTCTAGCACTGTTCAAGGCCTGTTTTGGGGCAGATCCGCCTGTACTTGGAGATAATTTATATTTAATAATTTTTTTAGAGAAATATAAGAGTGGTTTTTGATAAATAGATCCTTAACAGAGTTGGAAATTAGCTGAAACTCATATCTACTGAGATTTATCTCATTGGGTAAATATTTATTGGTATTTTGTTCACCATCACTTGAAACCCAATGTCTAATATAATGGATATGTTTTAACTCCTAAGCCATTGCTTACAAAAATTGGAAACAAATCATGTACGATACTTTTTAGATAATAGTTTAGCTGACGAAATATGAAATTTTTCCAGTGTACAAAAAAAGTTCCAAGGTCCAAAGCGGTTAAGATCCTGATATGAATTTATTTTCAGTTGACATCTACATGATGATTTTTTATAGAAAAGAGCAGTTTTAGGATTTAGCTCAGAAAATAAATTCACTGAGTTACAACTTTATATCGAGGTTTGTTTTTTTATTTATTTTAAAACTACATATTCCTTAATTTAAATCAATAAATTGATTATATTGATTTGATTTTTGCTGTTAAAATAATTTATATCACATAAAGTAAAATATTTTCATAAAAACTTAATTTTTAACAAAATTGATTTCAATGAATTACTAATATAAACTTAATATAAATTATTAACCCAGAATTATAACTTAAGAAAAAAACATTTAAATATTAACTAACCAATTAATATGAAAAACTCAAAACATATATTTCATTTACAACCAGAAAAATTCAATTTTTTATTGAAGCCAACATAGCATAGCTGATTAGAATATAAATTCTTGATTCTCAATCATTATGTGTTTAAAAGTTACCTTTATCGATAAAATTTAAAATAATTATTTGCTTTCTATGTAATATAAGAAAAAAAAAAGTTTTAATTAACCATTTAATAAGGTAATCTATAATTTAGTATACAATCATATTTACACAAGAATATAAAACACACACTTGTAGACACATATATTTAGCATTTAAAGAACATAATTTTTTTTTTTATCAAAATAGGAAAAACCAACATAATTCAGTTCATTTAGTCACTTTTGCTGGGTTTGATTTGGTTAAACAATCTATCTTTAATCATTTGTGCCATTAATCCATGAATTATTTCTATTGTAGTCTTACAACTATCTTTAGTTGCTTTAAGTAACTTGTCCTCGGTTCGTTTTTCATGTTGATCAGCACCTCCGAATAAGAGCCCACGACCTAGAGAAATGAATATAACCATTATAGATAATTCCATTTATTTTTTATTATTATTACATAAATAAGCTTCAGAATATATTCAATTTTAATGAAAAAAATGTAGTCTTATCATCACAAGCGAGTTATAGTCATATAGTTCCATAGTAGCTTGACAAATACAGTGGAACTCCCTTTAATGGATACTTCCAACAAAAAGGGATCTCTTATAAGCAGATAGTTTTATTTTCCCCGGCATCAAATCATTTACTTTGCATTGTTTTAACTTCTATTATAAGTAATAGTAATAAGTGGACACAGACTGTCATTTTTGTTTTGAAAAAGTCTCTTAAGCGGACAGTAGGGGAAAAGAAAGAGAGAATTTCTTTGAAGAACAGATAGTTAGAGCTAATGCGGTGTATTAAAAGTAATTTCTTAGAATTTTATTTTGCAGAACAGAAAGATGGGGTATTACACTGTTTGTATGTAAACAAATCATTACTCTTCCAAAGAACTTTTTTCCATTCCCCTCCAGTTTTGTATTTGTATTTGTTTTAATCAGTTATTCGATGACCTTGTAACAACTTGCATCATAGGTTAAATGTTTCTTGTTTAAAAAAAGAAAGAAATAATTTTTTTTAATGTTTTAATAAATTTTTTGTTAAAGTGTTATAACCGTATCAAAATCGACCGACTACTTTTCGACAAGTTTTGCGAGCATAAACATATGCAGGCTGAATTTTTATAGATATTTTAGATTTTAGTCAGGTTCATACTTTAAAAACTTCTTTTGTCATAAACGGACACTTCTGGTAAGCGGACAAATTATTCCCTAGGGATATCTGTTAAAGAGAAGCTCCACTATATGTCGTTATTTTAAATTAGTAGTAAAATAAGCATTATTTTACTGTAGACATGAAAATAGCTTCTGGAAGTTATGAAAAGGCCATCATACTTCATGCTTTTTTATTTTTAACTCCTTCTACAATGTTTCGTACTTGAATTGTTCATCATCAAGCCTTCTTTTTACTCTCAAGTTGTCTATTGCCCTCACATCCTAAAAAAAAAAAAAAAAAAAAAAAACCTGTACCACTACAACCCGTGAAGGGTCTTGGACTCAGTACTTGGGTAAGGACCGTACGGTTTCAAAGCCAACGGTTGTGTAAGGAGGTGATTTGGCCGAGATCACGCTCAACCGCCAGGTTTTTCCCCCAATTAAGGGTACCCACTTTATAGAGGCTGGGTGAGCCCCAGGAGGGTCCCCCGATCCCACAGGGTCGATCCGCGACTGAATACAGAATAAATAATTATCTGCCTCAGCCGGTCTCGAACCCGGGACCTTGAGATTAGTAGCGCAGTGCCTAACCCACTGAGCTACCCCGCTCCCCCCTCACATCCTAATATTATAAAAAATTGTTTATGCAATATTTCCATTTAATAGTTTTTTTTTACACAAACAGACTAGTTTATTTGTCATATTTTTTGTTCCTGTTGATATATAAAATTATTAATGACATAGTCTTCGATCTATTCAAGATTTTATAAACCTTAACTGTTATAAAAGCAGTAGATAACAATCTGTGGTTAAGGAAACATTGATTAGAATAAATACTATGTCAATAATAACTTTATAAAACAGCAGAAACAAAAAATAGTGACAAATAAACTAGTATGTTTAAGCAAAATTCTTGGATACAACAAATAGTAGAAAGATGACATTTACAATTTTTGAAAATATTATTATGTAAATGCAATAAAAACCTGAAAGGAACAAGAAGGTGTGGTGATGAACAATGTTGTCAACCGAGTCTGAAATGTTGCAGACTGAGTTAAAATTGAAAAACATAAAGTATGATGGGCTTTAATTACCTTTCAGAAATTAATATCTAACATTTATATATGTACCCATGTAAAAGAAAGATGAAAAAGAAAATATTCTTTAATTAAATCCAAGTAATACATATGTCTAGCATCAAAAATCCAGAATTAATAAACTACACACATACTTGAATGTCACTTTGAAGTAATGGGAAACAAAAATTATCCCAGAAAATAATTCAAAAAAGAAAAAAAAAATGTTAAAGATAATTTAAAAGCAAATTGCATTTTATTCGCTTGTAATGAAAACACTCCACACCCATTTACAATATTTTGTTATACAAATTTAAATTGTTATATCTAACATGTCCTTGTCCTTAGTCTATATCTATTCTAAAAAATCTTTCAACTGGCACAGCATATAAATATTAGTCACAGCATGATAAATAAATTAAAAAATAATAACTTACCTAAGGCAGATTCTGATTGTTCCAGTTTGTCAGATAAATCTAGAATTTGTCCAGTAGTATAATCAGCATTTGTTAGAAGGCTAGCTGAACTAAGAGTGTTAACCCAATACTTATTCCACAAGGAATCCAAAAGACGACGATCAAGAGAACTTTTAAAATATGATACTTCAAGTGAGTAATATTGCTTACAGTGAACGCCAAAATCTTCTATTTTGTTTAAAGGAATTGTCTGATATTCAGAAGGTTCTTCATTCGCTGGTTTATAACCCTGGAATTATAACAATAAAACTAATACACTAAATTGTTACAAATAGTGTTTATTATTTTTAAAAGTTCCTATTTAAATAATTAATTCAGTAAAACATGATTTCCTTTCTTTAGTCTCTGTATTTACGTTATTTTACAGTGACTTCTTTTTTGTGATATTGTTTGTCTTTAACCCTTTGACGCTGTCTGAAATTGATAATGGAACTCAAAAATAAATATTTTTTTAATGTTTTACTTAATAAATCTTTAGGAATCAGATAAATATTTTGTACTTATGGAATAAAATTATATTGTATCTTAACAATTTTTTATAAAAAAAAAAACAATGGACATTAATAGCTGTGATTTGTACTTCAAAACTTTGATGCAAAAGATAGCTCATAGACAAAAACTATTTCTTATAGAAAAGTTTTCAGAATTATTTAATAAAAATCAAAACTTTTTTTTTTTTAAATAAACATTATAAATATCTAAGGCATGTGTGGATGTCACTCACTTCTGCATCCCTGAAGACTGGACGTCTATAGATATAATTTACGACAAATAATTAATACATATCTTTCAGAATGTAAGAAATCTAGAGTTCTGAAATTATATTTACTTATTGATAGAAAGTACAAACTCGTGTGTACTTTCGATCAAAAATAACTATAAACTAGATTAGATTAAAAATATTTTGTTTTGCAGAAAAACCACTGTCTAGGATAAATAATACTACCTTATAAACTAGTGAACTGTGCCTGGGAATGTACGTACCGGAAGCCCCTCCCGACAGAGTGGCTAATGAGATCAGAGAAATAGCAGACTTTACAGCACAAAACATTCACGTTAGCAACTAGCTGGCCCAACTGATGATAACAACAACTGATGATAATGCTTATTTTGGCCAGGATAAATTTCAAGTCAATATCTAGTGTTTTTTTTTTAATTTTTATGAGAATTTCACCAATTAAGAATTAATTGAAGTTTCAAGTTAGTATTTGTTTGTGTTGTGATCCTGTTGAAGTTTTTATTTTATCATTAAAATTTTAACTAATTTGAACCAATTAATCTAAAAAGAGTACTTTGAACCACAAGGCATTAGAAATTTACAAGTGTTTCAGCTTTCAACACAGTACTCATATTTGTACACTTAATAATAATAGAAAAATTAGACTGAAACTTTGATTCATGAAATCCTTCTTTACTTTATGCATGGAGGCGAGAAAAATACTGTGGAAGTAATTCAAACAGGTAGATCCCAGCAGACGAGTACAATATGGTATGGCTAGACTGTTGGAGGAATATAAGCATTTTCCGCTTAGCTTATGACTGCATTTAGGCCTGAATATACTTCCAAAATGTTTATACGTCACAAGGATCCTCATACCTAAATCCATAAAAATAAACGACTTCCTATGGGGGTGAGATTACAAGAATCAGATATTCAGCTATCAGACTTATTACCAACTCTCATCAATTTCGTTTTGTGAACTGGGGCGCCTCTCGAACAGCTTGTGAGATGGGAATACACAAGGCACCTGCACAGGAGTTGCAGGCAGCAATCAATGGAGCGGTCGATGTTTACAGGTATTTTTCTCTGAGAACTAAAATTTATTATTGAACTTACTATGTTAGTTGGGCATGAATAGAGATGGTGCAGGAGAGGAAATAAATATTGCTTAAACACATATAATTAATTCCCAAAACAAATAATAATTATTTTTTATTTTTATTTTCATTTGCAAATACTAAAAAAAAAATTGTTTCCTCTTTTATGTTAAAATTGTCAACGAATGCTGAAATTAAACAGTTTATCTTCTTATGACTATGCGAAAGTGGTATGATATATGGTATATTTATGGCACAAGGTATATAGATAAAATATTAAGATCCAATAATAAGTCAAATTAAATTAACTTTCGAATGTATGCACGTTATTACCTTTGGATATGTTCTAAATGCACCTAAGCAAACCTTCCCAGCAGAAATAGTGCGCACAGGATCAATAACTATTGCGACAAATGGTTCTTGAAAATTTTGGTTCAACATTTGTGTTGAAACATCAATCCCTGACAGCCAACATCCATATCCAGGGTGACTGTGATACCAACCAATAGCATTTTCTAATCTACCAACCTAAAAAATAATTTCAAGCAAAATGTTATTAAAGTAATTTAATAAAAAATAAAAACCCCGACTAAGAAAATAACATTTATATCTTACAACCCTATTCATTTTAAGGGACGGAATGTACTTGCATATCAACTTAAGCGCATTGGTGGTTTGTTAGTGAAGTTGACTCCCATGAATACTGAAACTTGGTGTTGTAGTCGGGTACCTTCAACACCCAAACGAAAATGAAGATTCTTCTATACTCAATAGATTAATTGAATTGCTTCATACTGGAAGAGGTTTTGTAACTATGAAAATAGTTGAACAAAACCCTTTTAAGGATGAAGCGATTGAATTTACTTTTATATATATATATATATATATATATATATATATATATATATATATATATATATATATAAATGTTTATTATATAATAAATGCTTTAATACATGTACATATGCAAGGAGCTTTCCGTATTTTGACATGCACAGATGAATGGGATGGCATATACCTGCAAGGAGGCATACCAGTAGTGGGAGTGGGAGGCATCCGGCTACTAACCCGTGGTTCAATATTTATGGGATTCAACTTCACAAATAACCCACCTATGCACATAAATAGATATGCAAATGCATTCAGTCCCTTAGGAGGAATAGGATTGTAAGATATAAAAGTTATTTCCGTGGTCGGGGTTTTTATTTTTAATTAAATTAAATTTTATTTTAACATTTTTGATTTTTCAAGTATTGGTTATTTATAATTTATTAATCCATGATCATGAACTTACAAATGATATAGTAAGAAACATTACCGAAAAGCTGAAAATACTTAAAATATAATGAAATACTTTTTCCATATTTTGAGCTCTCAATGTTTCAAAACATTCATGGAAATTTACTCGGTACTTTAAGCCACCAAACATAAAAATCGATCATACAGTTCACTTAAAAATTCATTAGCTACCCTCAAGCCGACAGATAAAACACATGTAACACAACATTTCTTTACTATTTTGAGCTCAAAATGTTTCAAAACATTCGTGAGATCACAACGAATAATTTGAGTCATTAAACTTAAAAATCAGTGGAGCCATTTGGTCGAAAAATTGTTAGATACCTACTAATGGTCAAGCTAAACGCATTACCCTCCTTGTCGCTTTGCCGTAGTCAGGTAATAAGTCTGAAAATTTACTAGATTATTACAGGAAATGTTCATAGTACAGTATGCACCTGAAGTATACCACTAATACAAAAATAACAATTATTTAGATTATGGATACACAATTTATAATAGTTATCTCTTTATGCAGAAATAGATAATAAATCATCAAAGTGCATATTGAGTATTTTTTAGTGCAAAATAAAATAAAAACTATCGGTGTTGCTCTTGGGCATAATTGGACATGAATTAGCCTGTAAATATAAACAAGAACAACTCTGAAATTACATAATTGTAGAGATTCACCAATAGATGTTAAATGAATATACTTACCCTCTGGGATGCATAATGGGTGTCCACATTATGACCTCCACTGACAAGAAACCTGAGGACTTTTTGGACTGAACTCTTAAAAGCAAACTTTAGATTACTAAGTGCTCTTTCAATAGTTATAATAGTGACAGCGATATTTAATTATACCGTAAGTAGTTTTTAAATTTTGTTACAGCTTAGCATAAAGCATTATTATTGATTACAATTCGCTCAATAAGAAAACCAATTCAATAGAAGTTCTTGTCAGTGGGAAATGCAAAAAAATAATATATATTAAGACATTAATAAATTGTAAAAAAATAAATAATCTAATAAAAATCATACTTGCTTTGCTGACTCGATATATGCAGTCATGTATTCATAAGCTTGTGCTTGAGCATTTACTCTTGTTTCAGTGCCTTCGACAGGGAGAGCGAATGAATCCATGACTATCATTGTGTTTGCATCAACTTTGCCCAGCAGGAGACCCATAACTTCTAATGTACCACCTGATCTTGCATGCATTACCATTTTTAGTAATGCAAGAGCTGAAATTTTGATATCGGTGAAGAAATGAGGGCTGAAAAAATAAAATAAAATAAAATGAATATAGTTGTTAATCAAATATGGCTCTTGATAGAAATGTCATTTCACCAAAAGAAAAGAAATAAACCAATGTGCCAAAAAAAGAATAAGTGAAAGTTCAACACAGTTAAAATTTCAAAACAAATACTACTTTTATTAGTAGATTATAATATTTTGATAACAGATTTATGTGACATAAAGTATATATTAAGGGAGAAGTTGGTGGGGAGGGAGAGGGATGCGGTCAAAAAGTAACACTTATAAGTAACTTCTAAAAGTAAACTTATATATTTGTGCCGACGTTTCGACCTAAGTTTTAGGCCATCTACAGAGCAGAGAGGCGTGTGGTCGAGCGCCAACTGTTGGCATCAGAGTTAGCGCTCGATCGCATGCCTCTATGCCCTGAAGATAAAAAAAATTCGTCCTAAAACTTAGGCCGAAAAATCGGCACAAGTATATATGTTTACTTTTAGAAGTTACTTATAAGTGTTACTTTTTGACCGCAACCCCCCGACCAACTTGTCCCTTGAGATATACATCTAGGGTCAAGGAAAACTCTCTCCAAAAGTATATAGTTTGAAAATGGACAAAAAATTTACTAAATAAGGCCAAAACGTTAGAAAACTATAATGTTATGACTATGTAAATAAATTTTTATTAATAAAAGTTAGAGGGAATAATGTGGTCTAATATCTCTTAATCTAAATTGATTAATTCTATAAAAGAAAATTTTATTGGGCCATAAACTGGTACAAAACTGTAATTTAAAAAAAATAAGTTTATATTTACTCTTTTTCCCAAGGCTTTGCATTAAGAATATCTTGTTGTTGTTTCCTGTCATATCTATAAAGTTCATCAACTGCACTAATGGTTTCAATAGTATTTGATATTTCCCAAGTTAACTGGGCCAAAGTAGCTTGATTTTCACTCGTAGAGCTAGAAGCCATTGCAGATATCTTCTTGTTTCAACAATGAATACTATATTAGGAAATTACAATATCCATTCCTGAGAACAGAAAACAAAACCTACAAACAACTCCCTGTTATAACCTTCCCATACCAAAAGGATGGTTTGCCAAAGAGCAAAAACCTTTTGAAACCTTTTTTGTTTCAAGTATTTCTTAAGGCTTGTGGAGAATGGGTTTATAACCCTGATGTGCTCTACCCTGGCAAGAATGGACGGATCACACAAGTTACAAACCTATTTCAGGCTAAATTTAAAATTCAAGGTTTATTTTGTAAGCTAATTGTTCCTTCCACTACCACAGGTGGATAGATTTATTTCACCAAGATTTATTTTACTGAACAATCAATAAATGAATATTAATCAACCCAGTTAAGGATTTAGTCCATACCTTTTCGAACTGAGAGTGAATCGTGCGAGAAATCTCGAAAGTAAACCTGCTTCTGGCGAGTACTCCCAGAGCAGTATCCATTAGCGAGTACAGTTCTCGAGAGACTCTGAAGAGCAAAAAACTTTCTAATGGATACGTAACTTAAGACCCTCGCCCCATCGCAAAACGACTGTCACGGCGTATGATTAGTGAAAATATAATTTTGAACAAGTATTACTGCTGAATTCATCAATAACTATTCTCACTTGGCATCCGCATGATGGTATAGAAGGATCCCTAATAACTATTCTGTTTGTTGCAATGATTATAAATCTGTTTCATCTTCGCAATGAATAAATGGTTTATTTTACTTGTTTACAATGATTTTGGTTTACGTCTGGTTTGTAAAAGTCAATTAAATGGCTGTGTAAAATATGAGTATATTTTAAGATTAGAAATAGGATACCTTCTGGGAAGATATGAATTCGTTCCGTTTGAAAGCCACTTTTGACGTAATAAGCCATATAAGTACTTCCATCTACGTTACCCTACCTTCTAGCCCCTCTTAGCTATCTTGTAGACTTGATTACTGTATGGATTGGCAAATTTAATTTATTTAGGTTAATTTATTCTATCTTACTGGGAGACGACATTTGGATGTTTTCAACTAATATTAGGAGATAGAAGTATATATGTACATAGATTCAATTGACTGCAATAATTATTCAAAAGATTGACGATGGATAGTGCATCGAACTATTCCAACTTGAATTACCTCTTTGACCAAAACATGAATGAAAACTCTTTGGTTATTTAAAATTTGATGTTTTGGTTGCTACCGAGGGTGTGTCTGATAAACAATGTGAATTCTATAGTTGTTTACTGTATTTATTTTTTATTGTAATTTATGCTATATTAGTATTTAATTAAAACAACCCAGAATGTCGGAACGCAAAGATATACCAAGACCTTCCGGTAATTTTACGTATTCTTCTAATATTGATAATTGGTTTGATGAGATAGTCAACAATTTATTAAGTTTACTTTTTATTTTTTAGAGTCAATGGTTTTTGGAGGAATTTTGCTATATATCGCTGGAATGTGCCTTCTAATTGCTTTTGCAAGGTATTTTGTTGTATTAATCTTTGAATTATATTATGTAAAACAGGCAACTTTATAACCATTTTAATTTTTGATTTTTTTGTTTTAGTCCTTACTGGGTTGAATCCTATAATGGTACTTTCACTAATTTTAAACACATGGGCTTGTGGGAGTATTGCTTTGACCATTACAGATATCCCAACAATCAATTAGATCAATTGTTTACTGGATGCCATTATGTTTATAGTTTTGAATATTATACTATTAGAGAATGGCTCCTTCCAGGTACTTTATAGTATTTATCTATTATTATTGTTATCATATCTATTATTATTGTTATCGTTTTGTTTTAATTAAGAACATATTGTCATTGAGGGACTAGGCATATATAATTTTTTAAATCTTAAATATAAATTTTTAATTTTAAATCATTATGTGCTTACATTTACATTTTATTACTTCTTCATCATCTGAGGCACTAACTTGTTTATTAATATGTTGGTGTAGCATTACTAAATTTAATTAGGGATTGATCCTTCTATACCATCATGCGGATGTCAAATGATTACTAAATTTATTTCGACTAATATTTCTCCTAGCAATATGGTTGTAGAAATTGGACTTGGCTGTGCGCTATTTTTATTGACTGATTTTAAATGTTTCGTATTAATTGAAAAAAATTGCTCATAAAATATGAGGAGCTTATTTGGGTATTTTATGAAAGTTGTCTGATCATAGTAGGGATGCAAGTACTTTTAATATTCAGAATACTTATTCAATATTTTTGTATTGTTACTTTAATTTGATGAAATTAAATTTTCACATTTATGTAGTAATAATTGTTATTACTATTTAAATACCAAAATTGTTATGTTATTATGTCAACCTCTGCACAACTCAACTCAATTGAAGAAAATGGCATATGATACAGTACACTATTAGACTTCTATTTCCAGACATAAAACCAAATTATTGAAAGAGTTAACGTTAACGAAGGCAGTTGTTTAGATGACTCACATCAGTGGTTTTGATTATGTTATAATCACAATGTTAGCTGGATTAATTAAAAATGTTTTTGAATTAGTAGTAGTTTTCTTTGTTATTCTAACATTTGTCATAATTATCATTATAATTTATTTTTCAGGATGGCTTTTGACAGTTCAAACCTTCGTCACTCTTGGTTTTATGCTTTCATTCAGTTCTCAGGTGTTAGTAGCGTTAGTTGTAACGAGATATCCTTTGAAAACTATTTTGAAATATGAGTGGTTACTCTCTGGAATAATTTTTTTGTGTAATGCTTTGTGTTGTAAGTATTTTTTTGTCTGTATTAATAACTTAGTTTTTGTATATGGCGATGAAACCTGTCTATAACAATAATATGATTCTTATTAGGTGTTAAAAGTAAAAATTATTTTAATTTTTTTAAATTAATAGACAGCTTATTTTAGATTGAAACTTTCTTAGATCTGACTCAATTCATATTTTGAATCTGGTCAGTAGTTAGCTGATGACATAAATATATATTGGAAAAACATCATCTATAGTCCAAGAGGTTTCCGATGGTGTCTGGCATGAAGTGAGTCGGAGACCAGTGTTGCCAAATTTACTACTTAACCAGTCCTCCCACTCCTCGTGTTAGCTCCCAAAACTTAGTTATTCATCTGCATTATTTCGTTTTTTTGTAGGATTGAATGCAGAATGTGAATTTATTGGAAAGTTCATTTAACAGGGTAGTCCATTAAATCATCCTTTGTTATACATTAAAACTTTTCATAATTATAATACAAAAACAGTTGTTTCTTTATTATTTATGTTAGTGGGCTCGCGAACCAAGTACGTCAGGGTATAGTCATATACACAGGGTATATAGGCATTTTAGAAGCAAAAGGTATTCATTAAGAAACTAAATTGATTTTACATTATTATTATTAATATTTTATTTATTTATTTTTAAGTACCTACACACTTTGTAATATACTCCCATATAAGTCACCCATTTTACATTAAATCCATAGAAAATTATTCTTGTTATTATACATTACAAGATCATTTAAAATATACACATAACTTTGTTAAAATAGAAAACTAATGGTTATATAAAAATAAAAGACATGAAGACCCATAAAGAACTATTATATTATTATTTAATTATAAACTAATTACTAATTAATTATTATACTACCCATAAAGAACTATTACTAAACAGAAGTCATTCTATTTCATATAGATCTCCACTTTTAAAAAGTGGAAAATTGTTAATATACTTACATGGATTTATTATGGAATGGCTTTTATATTTTTAGGAAAATAAAATATATGTTTATATTTTAGTCATTTGATCAGCGTCAAATTTTATTTTATTTTATTTAAAATGTAGGAATCTATAGGAAATGATATCAAACTCGACTTTTTCGGTTGGTCGAAACAACACGACGCCAGCACTGAATCGGGCAGTCTCAATTTTAGTTACGTTTGATTCAGCATGTAGAAATATATTGTAAATAATGCCAAACACGACTTTGATGTTGAAAATTGAATACAAAGTATAAAAAACAGAAATTATTTTGAAATCACAAAGTGAAAAATAAATTAGTATTACTATATCTAATATTATATCAGTCAATATTACATTAATTGGTATTAGCATATCTACTATTATATCAGTCAATATTGTTTTTACCTTTAACTTATTTATTAGCTCTATGTGTTGATATTTAGGTTTGTTTTTATGTATACATGTCCTTTTATTCCTTAACAGGAATAAATCGACAATGGAATAAGTCGGCAATTAATAAATAGTTACAACTATTTTATTTTAATCTTGACTGTCACTCAAACCATCTCCTTGAAATAATATTGTTTTTTGTTTGAATTTCAACCTCTGGGCGATGTTATAAATATTAATAGTCCCACTTGCAAAACTAGTTCTCCGACACATGGAATAGGAACCAATATTTTTATTTTCAGCATGTTAATTTTAAACTTTAATATTTATTATTTTATATTAATGTTTACTGATCTTTCTTTACTTTACAGCCCTTTTCTTGTTCCTGTCAGTTGTGATTTTTTGGACCCAGTCTTCTCGTAGGGATTGGCTAATGTATCCGAATTACAATCATATTTCATGGTCGTATTATTTTTGTGTTGCCTCATTCTTCATGCATCTACTTGCAGCTTTAATCCTCTATAAAGTAAGCTACAATAATATTATCAAGTCTTAAGGGGTGAGAATCAAAGTTAAAAATAATTCAACTAAGGAGGATTGGGAGGGTTATTGGTTTTAGATATTCTGTAATAATGGGGACCTATGGACTTATTGGAAATTAGGTTTCTTAAAAAAAAATAAAAAAATAACAATTAAGAAGAAATATACAGTGGGGTTCTTTGTATTTGAAGAAATAAAAAAAATCATTTATCTAACTTCTAGTAGATTTGTTCCATAATAAGAATAAAAATGAATGTGGTACTGAGTTGTGAGGAATTTTTTTTATAAATTATAATAATGAAAAGTAAATACAATTTTCATTTGTAAAAATATATCTATAATAAAATTCTGACTGTGTGTTATAGGATGCTAGAAAATCATGGGATACACGAGAAGAAAAAAGACATTTGGTTATGGAAATGTATCCCCCAAGCCATAATGGAGTATTATAGGCTTATTACATATTACTGTTAAAATAATATATTTTTATGTATTACTTTTTTTCTAGAACATGGCTCATTCATTATCAAGGGACATAAAAGTAGGGTGTGTTAATGTAGATTCTTAGAATTATGAACACCATATTTTTAATAGTGTATAACTTTTAATATTTATAAGATCCTCTTAGATCTATTTTAATTGTTTGAACTCTTCTTTAAAATATCCTTTTACGTATTGAACCTCGGAAAGTTTCTATCAAAATCTTTCTTTTTAAAACTCAGGGTCCCTCCTTCTGAGCCAATTATCTTTGAAAAATACAATTACTTCACTGTTACTTTGTGATGTATCTATTATTATTGCACTTAAATCTCTCTAATGTTTTTCACCGTATTTATACTATTATTAAGAAATCTAGTATTAGGTACATATATTTTTTTTTACTCTAAATATTAAATTAACTCATTTAATAGTAAATATTTTTAAATCAAACAGTTAATTTATTAGGTTTGATTTGGTGGGTAAGTGATGCTTATTATAATATCAAAATAATTTGCTAAGTAATTAATATATATAAAAATAATATATGTTTTTATTATTCAAAACGTTGTGCATATTTTATTAATCAGATGCTAATATAGCAACTCATTTATGAATTAAAATAATTACTAAAATTAAATGGTTTTATCTTTATATTGCTTTATGTATCATGTAATTTATTAAAATGGTAATTTTATTTGACCAAATATTTATAACATTTAAAATGACAATGTTACTGATTTTCAATGTTAATGAAAGCTGAGCAGTCAGCTCTAAGAACGTGATTGGTTTTTGTTATAAATAATCTTTCAGCCTATTTTAAATATACCTATAAAGCATAAAAGTATGTTATCTTTATTTATATCTAATATTTAGATTTAGATTTTTATTACCGATATTTAGATTTATTTCTTTATTACCAATATATTATTTATAACCATACATCGATCTTGATTTCGATACCCCAACTTTTAATGAAATCAACCTAAAGCTATAATAATATTAAAATGTTTTAATGAGTACCCTTTTAAATTCAAAATATTTCCTTCCAATAAAATTAATTATTGGATTATCAAATGTCTGCGTATATTAAATAGTTCAACAAAATTTTTTGGTTATTTTGATTGCAACCCTTATCTTTTTCTAGATTACTATGGCCAACTATTCCATATTTAATATGAAATTAATTATTACTGTTAATTTCTAAACATACCTAACAATCAAAATAAAGGCCTTTTTTTTTTTTTTTTTATCGCTCATTTTGAATATTATTATAGCTTGAGGTTGATGGGATGTACATTTTTTATAAAATCCTGTTTTAGATAATTTATTTGTAATATGTTTATATAAAAAATGTGTTAATTTATTTTACTGTCCCTCAGTTATAATTTCTGGAATGATATTTTTTGCTTGTCAAAGGTATAATGTTTTTTCTTGTGTTTTAATTCTTGTATAATTTTTTATTTTTTTTGAGATCATATTCATAGTAAATTATGTATTTTTATACTTCTATGTTTTTGATTAAAATTCTAGAATGAAATGTTATCTTCTGAAAATAGTACTTACTATATTGCTCTACTTTTTAGTAAAGTAATTAATCATAGCTTAATTTATGATATCTTGCATTTGTGTTTCTAGAAAAGTTCTACTTTTTCTAAGATCATTTAATTAATATGTATTTTTTTAAATGTTTATCAATGTTCTTGGTTACAATTTAATTTTCATGATTATTTTTAAAGAAGTCGCCAAAGCTTAAAAATCTTTGTTATAGATTCTGAACAGGTGTTGGTAATGGTGTTCTATCTTGTGCTTATAAAATATAATTTAAATCTGTTATTAATACAAACTACTGCACATTTTATGTAATAATATATTGAATTTATTTACTGAGCATTGTTACTTATTTAAATTTTAACCAATAATGTATTATTTCACTTTAAAAACAATCTTTTGCATTAAACTGAGGAGTTAGTTTTTAATTTATTGTAGACCATTTATTTGTTATTATAACATATCAGATTAATTTGCACGTACATGTATCATTAACTCTTTTGGTACTATATGTTTGCTATATATTATTTAATTTTATTATGAAATTACTACATATCACTAATTTAATGTTTTTTTTGTTCTGCAAAATGATTTAAGATTGTAAGGTTGAAATTGATTCCATCCATAAAAGAAGGACTGAGTATGTAATAGATGTTTGTATTAATTTAAAATCTGTTTAATTTTTCATTAGTTTATTTTTTACTTAAATGATCTGTTTTTTACATAATTTGATCTAATTGTTATTATACCATATTATAAATTTTAGAGACTTATTTATTTTTACCCCTGATATAACATAATGTATATGATCAGCTTTGGGATTTTCTATTATTTACTGAATCAATTGAAGATTTTCTGGTGTTTTAAAGCTTCTTCCATGGGTCATCATATAGTTAGTATGGTTTTTTTTCTCTGGTAAGAGGTATATTTATCTTTGTACTGAAATTTTGTCCTGTAAAAAGTGAGGACGATGTAACAGAAAGATAAATATACATGTTCTGGAGAAAAAAAAGCAAGAATAACTAACTATTGAGGATTTTATGTTTAGATTATAGATTTCCATACCTATGTCACTGAATGCTCAGTGTTATTAATCTAGAATGGCCTACAAGTCTTGAAAATGTAACATGTTATCTTTAATATCCTAGCTGACATGTTCTGAAGATTTCTAAATATTTTTGGCTTGATATACATATAATTATGAATGCTTAACAGTACATCATGCAGATGCAAAATTTCCATTTATAACGAGATAAGAAAACAAAAAAATTTCTGTGGTTACTTTCTAAATTAATTATTTTAAATAAAATATATTACTCTCTCTCCCCATTATCATTTATTAGTACGCAATGCACAAGTCTGAATGTGTTAAATGTCAAGGTTTTAGTAAGTTGATCATGACACATTTTCAAGAGAAAAAAATTCATGTTTTATATATAGATGGAAATTGACCATCCCAAGTTCAGGTTACAGCAGATCATGAGCTTAATATTAAATATTGTCTTCCTCACTAGTGCCTAAAAGTAGGTAAAAAATACAAGAAACTGTTGCTTCCACCTTTAGTTCGAGAGAGCTAATCTTGCCCTCATTGATGATTTGCCTAAAGCAATTCCCCTTAGTTTTCAACATCCTACATATTTTTAAGCTATTATCTCAGGTCTAGTTACGGATAGGATTTTTTTTTTTCAAATCACAGGGTTTTTTAAGAATCTTATCATAACAAAACACTCATTCATAGAATTTTACAGTGATACTGTAACACATTGCTTGAGGTTTCTTAGATTTTTAGGATAAACGAGATGAAGAAGTTTGGCTTTTTTTGCACTTATTATCTCAGACAGATGATTAGTTCCTAAGGTCTTCATGGATCTGAACCATTTCAATAAATTTTTGGTATTTAATCTGATATATTGTTATACGTAAAAGGAGCCAAAGACAAATGATATATTATCTTATATATGACGTATACTGTATGTGATGGCATCTTAATATTCGCCTCTCGAAAGAACACTATCTAAAAATAATTAATATGAATAATTACAAAATAAAATGTGCTATCGGTCAGCACTAAAAGGGTTAAATAAAAGATATCATAGACTACTTTTTTTCTACAACTATCATGAAATATATAGCATATTAATTTATTCTAAGGTAATTTTCTTTGCTTCGCATCTCAGTCTCAGAAAGTTTCTCTATGCTTGGTAATCTGTGAGGACAGTTATATCATTTGCAAACCCAAAGGATCTCATGTTCCATTCCGACTTGCTCCTCCACATTTTCTTACTATTATTTTTTTTTTAATTAGTTTTTCAAGAGTTAGTCATTCAAGGAAAACATTGGTGAGGCCATCTTCTTATCTAATGTCTTACTTCTTAGGCCTGATATTTTCTGATTAGTTATCTGCATTTGGGATCATTCATGCATAGATGGAGGATATTACCAATGTAATAGAGATAACCAGTTTAGTTTAAATCTTCCATAGACAGGTTTTATCCACTGAATTGTAAGACACTTCGAAATAAACAAATAGAGCAAGCACAGCTTAATAGTGGTAATGTACTGAAGCATTATTATTTTATCAGTTTTTCTTTTTTTTTTTATTGATTTCTTAGCTTATTTCATCAAATAGTGGCTATTTATTTGGGTTTTCTTTTTTATTAAAATTTTCTACAAAAAAAAATAATCCTTAGGTATAATAAATAGTAAGGGGACTTATTTGATAGAATAGGGAATTACTTTAGATATAGTCTGTACAGAATAATAAAAAATAATACAATTTTAATATAAATCATTAATAACTACAAAAATTATAAACCTGAATATATGTGGCAAATCAAATTAGTACAATTAATTTTTAAAAAAATTAAAAAAAAAATCTTCCACAAATACCAAAAAATAAATAAAAATATTAGTAAATTGGTAATGTACCAATGCAAAACACTTAATAGAACATACAATACTATAAAATATGGAATATATTTTATCTTCTGTACATCAAATGTTAAACAGAAGAATACTCAAAGTAAAAACAATATATATCAGCTCAAAGTCTAACCCAAATAATAAATTCATCATTATGTCAAAATAGTACTGTCAACGTTAATGAGATTTTATCAGATATAAATAAAAATTATTTACAAAAATAAATTATATTTTCTGATAGTATAAAAGTTTTTAAGTTATTTCAGTTAAGGAAAACAAAAGCTAAAATGATAAACTTATCCGCTATATCCTGCCATCTTTCTGAAGTTTAAGAAATGATCGAGATATTGTTGAATGGTATCCATTGGTTGGTAAACTTCATCCATTTTGTTTTGAAGACAGGCTGGTAAAGATTGAACACATGAACCAAGAAAACCTTGCAGGAATTCCCTCATTAGCCCAACACAGTTAGACGGTACAACGCAGGGTCTATATTCAACTTCTACTAGTACACCTTTGAAATTCTGACTAATTGTAACACTGCCCAACTTAATACAAAAATCTGCCAATTCAAAACGAGGGCCCTTCGATTCAATTTTTGCCACCTTCTTGGTGTAAATAGGGGTCATTTTGAGCATTAATAAATCAAAGAGTCCATCAGCAACCAAAGGTATTGTTTTAGTATTTGTTTCTAGAATAGAAAATACTGATGCAGGCTGTTCTGAATTATGCAAAACATGTACAGTTCTCTGAGGTCCTAGAGATGGCATTGATATATAAGAATCACAGTCAACTAAAAACTGTCCCATTTGAATAGCTCCTAAAGCAACAATCCTTTTTGTGAGAAATTCAATAGTTTGGGGTCCAGTTCTGTTTTCAAGCATGGGAAACTGATGCAAAATGGTGACACCCATTTCATATTATTTAAAAAAATTAATTTAATCACTTGAAGAACTAGTAATGACGTAAAAAAAAAAACACTTAAAAAAACCAAAACACATAATAGCCTAGCAAGTTGGCTCAATTCTCTGTTTACTAACAAATACTCCTGCGTTCACGATTGTTCATCAGCCAATGCTCTTCCTTGAGCTTCAATGTTGCTCAATGAACCTTTAGCTCAATATGAAGATGAAGGCTCGCGGAAAATACATGTCTGTCACTGATGGAAAAACTACTCTAGGAAAATTTTTATCACATAAATGCCGTATAACGAAATAATCCAATAGATGAGGAACTACTCAACTAATCCCGAATAAAAGAAATTTATTTCCATATGACTTCCTTACTCTAGTCATTTACATTTTGTTATGTAGAAGGTAGAAGAATGCCTAGTTAAACTTACTGTTTCTTTTCTATATTCAATGGATGATATGCTATAAACAATTGACCGTGCGTAAGCGAGGTCCTGCTTCAACTCGACCGTTTGGTATTTCAGTTGACATCCGCATGATGGTATAGAAGGATCAATCTAATTAGGGATTGATAAATTATTTGAGGATGAATGTATAACATTCGAAACTAGTTTTCAATAAAACAAATTTATAGAAGTGGCAAATAATTTATCAATCCCTAATTAGTTTGGTATTTCGTTAGATTGTCTGTTTGTTACGCGATTACGACAAAGAGACGATTTTCTTAAAATTTTACATGAATATTCGTTGAAGTTCGGAAAAAACGACCTAAGTGTAGGGATTTTTATTTTTTAATTTTAATCCAAGATGGCGATCGTTATGAAGGCCCCACATTATCAAAAATCTGTTGTTTCGTGGTTACCACCAAATGCGATTTTCTTCAAATTTTATATGAATATTTCTTGAAGGTATTTAATCTCTTTATTATTTATTTTTGTATATTTACTGACACGGATTGAGATGGGAAAACAAAATCAGATGTACAGCTTTATAATCGGGTCGCATTATCACTGCCTGATACCGAAGGTCGCCGGACTAGCACTTTCTAGCGCCATTTTTGCATACTAACTGCCATGTATTCAATTGTAACATTCGTATTCATTGGAATTTTTAAAATTATTACTGCTTGAATTAGGTATTATTTAAAATTATTAGTGCTGTCGACTTTCGGTGGTCTGCAGGAGTCATAACTAAAGCAGTTATAATTGAAATTATGGTAAGGTCCTGACCTCAACTGAAAAGGAACGTTGGGGTTTTATCTTGAGGGAGCGTAGTGAGAGGAAGTTGACAGGACTAATAATTTTAAATAATATCTAATTAAAGCGGTAATACTAATGTCAATGAATACTAATGTTATAAATGAATACAAAGCAGTTAGCACAAATTGCGTTCGAGACTGCTAGTCCGGCAACCTTCGGTAACATACAGTGATTATGCGACCCGATTGTAGAGTTGTACTAAATTAGATTTTAATTAATTACAATAACTGTGAGGAGATAAAAAAATTGTTTAATGAAAAAAATTATCAATTCTGTAATGGGTTCTATGATTATTTGTGAATTGTCTTTGATATCTCTAGCTTGAATCTTGTAGAATACTGGCAATTTTTTGACATTGAGAATTATAATTGTATTACTAATGTAGTCGATATTACAAGGGGATGACATGAACTGATGTGAAAGAGGTTTAGGCATATTCGTATTCAGTTGGTTCGCGAGGTCTTTTGTTCACTGAACTACTAGTTATTACTTAGCTTATGTTGTGAATATAAAATGAGTTAATGTATTATTACAAAATAAAAGCTTAGAGGAAGATCTTTAATGATATAAATTCGTCAAAGTATAACGATAAATGAAAAAGCTTAATTCAACTAAATTTTATCCTTTTCTCATTGCATTGGTCCCTGGAGATGTCACAACCGACAACGGTTCCTGGCATCATCAACTACCTTAATTCATCTTCGTGTTTGGCAACTGCTTTTCGAATCGAAAACTACTTTTTGCAGCATCCTATCCGCCCAACGCAACAATACAATGTTATCTAAAGTTATGCTATTACTATGTTCTGCAACTTCTCGAGGTGAGTTCATGTGATCCTTTTTGACTTTTTTCGTCATGTTTTTTTGTTTTTGATAGCTGTGTTCCGATTTCTGATTCACAAAATATTTTTGCATCATATATTGTCCCATTCACCCAACGCTATAAAAAATGTTATGCAATATTCTGCTTTTATTATGTTCCGCTAAAACTCGCGGCGGGTTCCTTCTTGTCGTTTTGTCATTCTTTTTTGTTTTGGACAGTGGTTTCCGATTAATAAAATGTTTTTTTGCATTGTCTGCTATCCCATCCACCCAATGCAACATTACAATACACTGCTTTGTAATATTAGGCGCATATAAAATGGCGTTGGACCCAAATTCGTATATTTTTTCCGCTTTTCATTGAAAAACGGCTTAACCAATTAGA
Organism: Rhaphigaster nebulosa; assembly: GCA_948150685.1. Classification (NCBI taxonomy): domain Eukaryota; kingdom Metazoa; phylum Arthropoda; class Insecta; order Hemiptera; family Pentatomidae; genus Rhaphigaster; species Rhaphigaster nebulosa. The sequence continues at coordinate 32,302,731 of OX411310.1, forward strand.
ATGACACTTTTAATTGTTTTTATTTAGAGCCCAAAAAAGTTTTGTGCAACATTAAACTGTTCGAGACAAAATGGCGGACTTAGTAAAATTCTATGTTATGTATCACCAAATTTAATCTATAGGCCCTATGTTGGTATGTCATTATAGCCACAATCTCCCTAAGCTTGTAGGTTTGCCAAAGCCTTTCATGATATGAACCTTAACACTTGAGGAAGACTAGTCATAGAAGCTCGACTCATATTTAAGACTTTTGGTTTAGAATCGAGAAATTTTACTTTGGAATATAGTGGACTGGAATGCATCTGAAGAATGTGGACTGCTCTAGGATCAGAGGATCCAACAGTTTCTTTGTCAATACCCCAGGGAGACAGACAGAAGGAGGCTTTTAACTAAAATAACATATAAAAACTTTTTATTTACAGCTTTCCAAAGTATGTTATAACTAATACATTTATCAGTACAAACAACAAAAAATCAATATTCTACTAAATAAAAAATATTAAAAAGCGAACAGCCATATAGGTGTTTTTCAGAGAACGATATGAACTCTGCTCAGTTATCATTCCTATATGAAGGAGGGGTGTATGTAAATTTCATCTTCTCATAAATTAACAACCTGGTGCCAAGTCTAAACCTCCTCCAACAACAAATGCCAGGATTCTCTGTTCATTGCCTCTGCCTTCCAGTATCTGATCCCCAAGTCGCTAGTGCCGTCTCCAACACAGTCTGCCCACCACAGCCTTGGTGGAGTATGTAAATATGAAAGTTAATTTCTGTTTAATTATTACAAAATATTATTTGATTATTATATTTGTAAATAATAAAAGCAGGAAACTTTAATGTTTGGGTTAAGGTTTGCTCCTAAAGTTGTTTCTATCATTTTGAGAAGGTATAAAAAAATATGATTATGTGCACCAAAAGCCAAGGAAAATTTTAATCTCATATATAAAAATTTTCAATTTCCAATTCAGTATACAAAAAAATAGAATAAAAGGAGAGCATAATAAGAGTTCTTACCATGTTGAGGAATGGGAAACACTTATCCTAGTCTTCTGTCATAAAATCATTAAGATAATACAAGAAAAACTTGACTCACCATTACTTGAGGATTTTCTTTAAATTTACAGTTTTTCATTCTGGTAAATCCCTTGAATGAAAATAAATATCTTTGATGTGAAATAAAATGTAATTTTATCCTGGATACGATTCTATGGTAACTTTAATATAATCGCTTAATTTTAAAATAATATAATCTTACATAAAATGACTTTATTTCAAAGGCAAAGTCTTAGTTATGATTCTCATTCCAGTCTCAGTTCTTTCTTACCCCCACAATAATGAATAAAGCACAAGCCACTCGAGCTATGTGGAACAGTTTTATCAGTTTGAAATTTAAATTAAAATGAATTTATGATTAATATGCGACAAAATAATACTTAATTTGTGGACGTATTTCATTATTTCAAATGATTATTAAACTTTGCCTACAGTTAATTATGCAATATGGCCCCAGTAAATATAAGGTATGAAGTCTCTGGCACAAATTGGATTTGTAGAGAATCTACTCATCATTTGTACGCCAATAGGAAAACAAAAAGTTTTCTTAATGGTCGAGAATTGCTTTTTTTGAGATTGATTTATTCAAATCAATGACATTTCAATGCAAGACTATCGATATAAATTGCTCATACTTAATGCTTCTCCTCCAAATATACAAAACAATTAGACGAATGTAGAACAGATATGGCAATATATATATATATATATATATATATATATATATATATATATATATATATATATATATATATATATATATATATATATATATATAGATATACATGCATATGTATGTCAGTGGTGAAAAATAGCACTTTTTCTATTTATCAATTTTTTTATTTTTTTTTTTTTAGCAATCTATATATATATATATATATATATATATATATATATATATATATATATATATATATATATATATACATATACATATACATATACATATACATATACATATACATACATATATATATATATATATATATATATATGTATGTATATATATATATATATATGTATATATATATATATATATATATATATATATATATATATATATATATATATATATATGTACAGCCAAACCTCTATATAACAATTTTATAAGGAATTTGAGATTGCTAAAAAAAAAAAAATAAAAAAATTGATAAATAGAAAAAGTGCTATTTTTCACCACTGACATACATATGCATGTATATCTAGTACATTCTAAAAACAACTATATTTAAGATTATAGGGTTGAAGGAGTTATCTACAGGTTACAGAAAAAAATCAACGGATCAAAGATATATTAATGTTCAATTTTATGTTCAAAATTGTAAAAAATATGTTTTAAATAACAGCTTTTTTTTTTTACATACAGAATGTGTACATAGATACTTAATGATATAATTAGGTGTATATATTACCATTCATGAGAACAGATACATTTATCTAATTTTTAGTAAAGCAATTTCTATGTATTATTTCTTAATCACTTCTATATACATACGCATACATATTATTTTTTAAAACACAGAAATTGTGTTTTGTTAAATGCAAATTTCATCATATATACAATTTTTTTTTTCTGATAAAGAAAGAAGCTTTCTTTACAAAAACTAGATATATAGATATTTCTTTCTTATTTTGGTGCAATATATAAGAAGGTTCAACTGAATGTAAATAAATAATTTTAATTTTATTTAGGAACAATACAGGTATACACTATTTTGTTGTTGTAATACTAGAACTAAACAAAACTGGATAAACAATTATATCATTAAAATGTAAAACAAGGAAAAAATGAAACTATACTTTCAAAAATTATAAATCTTGCCTTCACAACTTAGTCTCTACAAACTTCAAATGAATAAAACAGGTGTAAGAAGACATTTTTTCTAAGAACAGCTATGAGATATATTCCTAATTTTATTATCATTATTTTTAACCTCATTCTGTATTATATAAATTACTATTTACAGGCAACTGAGTAAATTTAATTTAAATTAAAATTTAAAATTACTAAAGATGAAAATTCTAAACCATTTTACAACATTTAATCTATTTACAATACATAATCGATATATTTTATCTACATAAATTAAAAGTTATTAAAATCATCTTAAAACTAAAATCACAGATATTTCAAAGGTTGTACAGACTTAAGATATAGCGGCCAATTTCTGTATAGTTTCAACATCTCTAATTAACATTTGGATAGTTTGTTTCATTACTTTATCAGAAACTGAATTACAAACTGGGTCTTGTGATTCCAGTGCTGAAAAAAACAAAAAAAAACAATAATCAGTTTCAGTGATTTGGTTGTGATTTAAACCATTAATTATGCCAATATTCAATTTCTTTTAATGTTTTTTTATTCAAAACAAAAAAATGCTACTTTTACCCAGATAATAGATATAAATAAAGACTCCTGATATGTTCATGAGATAATTTTCAATGAATTAATTAGTGGATTAGATTCCCTTGTAATTAGTTTTTTGAAGTATACTGTTCTCAAAGTTATTATATTTATGTTCAAGAATTAATAAACTGCTTGTAGCATTAGTAGTACATATCTTATTATAATTAGTCAATTACAAATCAAGAAAAAAACAAAATGATGTTTTTTTTTTCTTTTTCATGATTTTGAAATAGTGTGAGATTGAGAAAACTTTATTTTAAAACCCTTTCTGAATTTTTAATTAATTAACTGAGTATCTATTTTCTGCATATTTAGTCACTACTATATATTAATGCGATACTATAGAACCTTTTCCGGTTCTCAGGAGCGATGGATTTTAACAAATGGGGTGTCAAAAGAAAGGGAATTTCATGGAGAAGTGATGAATCCTAATTTTGATTCTTAAATTCTAACAAGAACTTTAATAAGAGTGATGGAAAAATTAAGGAGACTTCAAACTTCCGACAGTGTTAAGTCGAGATGGGATCAGTTGGGTTTTAAAGATTTCCTTGCAGGGATCAAGATCCACCTACTGTTTTTAAGATAATGCACGATATAGGGTCATATTGGCTCTATGCTAACTTGGGTAGGTGTCGTTGTCCCGACAACTTCATACCCGGGGAAGCAAGTTGACAACACAAACTTTTTAATAAGTGTGAAATCGTCATTTTGTAAATAAAATGTGATACTCCTGGTCAAACATTTTTTTATGTATTATGTATTATTCATGCCTTCAATAAATAATTTATTGTATGTTAATATTAATGAAAGCTTAAAGGTTTTAAAAGCAAGTTAAAATTCATATTGGATGTTGAATAACTGATATTTCTGGCCGAAATGCGTGTTTTTTGTTGTTTTTTCATTGATGGATATGATGATTAATATTTTTATGAATATATGATATCTGATTCTTTCATTAAACACTTTTTGAAATTTAATTAATGTGCTTCAATTAAATTAAATACATTTCCTGATTTTTTTTTTTTTTTTTTTTTTATATCTCCATTATCATCAAAGTTTATCATTTTGAATTTTCACTTGACATTTTAATTATATTTATTGATAAGTAACACACAGCTCGCTGGGCAGAGTTTTTGAGCAAGTTAATATAATTAATAAAATTAATATAAGACATTTAAAAGCAATGTTTAACAGCTTTTGTAAATTTCTGATAATACTGTGCTGGGAAAAATAATATTTTAACTAACATTATTTAAAACAAGCAAGGTTTGCACCAAGGTGTAGAGCGTAATTTTGTTTATCTACTAATGGGTTTCTAAATAAATGTATTAAATATTTGTGTGTACAAATATTAATGAATGTAAATAATTAAAGTTGTACTGAACCCTCTTATGTATTAAAATCTGAAGCAAATTTATGGTTTGTGCGAAATTTTCACATGGGCCAGCTATTAATTTTTCTAATTACTAATAGTAACTAGAGCTATTAGTGACATGATGCGTTCAAGTTGATTTGCCTTGTAGAATTAAACTTCCATTTGATGATCAACTTATCTATCTTTAAAATTAAAATTAATATCAGAGAGGTCATGTATAATATCGTACAACAGTTGCAGTAAGTTCTGATCTTAGATGGGACATCATTCCCTTTCAGAAGCATTAACTTCAACTAACGCAGGAAGCAGCACTGCCGATTTTGACAATGAACAAATCAAATGATTTCCAAGATTTAAACTAAATTTATAAATAAGAAGCTTTATTTGTCTAATTTTAAATATAAAAACAATAAGCCCTTCTTTAACTGTAGTTCATATTAAATACTTTATAAGAATAATAATATAAATCAAATCACCTGCTATCTGAGCCTGTATAGATGTCAAACGATTTTCCAATTGCGAGAACGTGTTTTCAACATTATCAAGAAGACGAATACGACACTCTTCTAAATCTATTGGTGCTTCTGGCTGAGGTCCAGAATGTTTTATTCCTGATAAGTAGAAATAACAATTTAAATTATAAATTGGAGGGAGTTATTGTTGACCGTATATTTATATTTAAAGGGAGAAGTTGGTCGGGGGGTGCGGTCAAAGAAATAGACTACTATAATGTGAACTTATGGCCTAAGTTTTAGGCCATCTTCAGGGCAGCGAGGCGTGTGGTCAAGCGCCAACTCAGTTGGCGCATCAAGTTGGCGCTTGACCACACGCCTCGCTGCCCTGAAGATGGCCTAAAACTTAGGCCGAAACGTAGGCACAATTATATAAGTTCACATTATAGTAGTCTATTTCTTTGACCGCACCCCCCGACCAACTTCTCCCTTTAAATAAATTATAAATTATAAATTATATGATTACCAATAGAAGCCTTTAAGTATAAAATGTTACCTGTATCATAATTATCTCCATTATTAGCAAAATTTTCTCTCTTGAACTCATTTTTAATATGAGCTTCATCCCAATTCTTAGCCCAAAGATATAGCTTAGGATGGTCTGATTGTCTGCAATATTACATTATGAGATTAGTTTCAAGTATCAGCAGAATGAAGTATAGTATGAAAGTTTATCTAATACTGACCTACAGTTTTATCACTGAAATCTGAAATTTTGCACATTTAAAACACTCCCATTCCCTTTTATGACCCTTATCAAATACACATTTGATTTTCTGTAAGCTCATTAAAATTTTCTAATAAATGGTTTAAATTTGTTGTGTAATAAAACATCCAACTTGTATAATTAAGCTATGAGTAAAAAAAGAAGAAATTACTGTCAACAGGGTGTTCAGCGATAATGCATGAAAAAATTCAAATATATTTCAAGGCTGTGAACTGTAAAATTCAAGGCGCTTTTTGTCAATTTATTTGATTAAATTTAAAAAAAAATCGAAACCATATTTTATGGTATTAGATCGGCAAAGTAAATCAATATAGCTTCCTCTCTCTTTCTATAGGCTACATAAGGAAAAACAAATTTAATGATTTAATGTTTTAATTGTTTATGTCGACATACTTTGAAAATTACACACAAAAATAATATATAGTTCAAAATGTGCATGCGCGATCCAACATCCGATTACATGTGTATAAAGTTCAAAACGCACTATCTCTAATAATCCTATCCTGATAGGATCTTAGAGATATATAGGTCCTTCGGATATATATAGTTCCGATCTTGGTGATTTTTTTTTGTTTTGTAGCAAATTTAATTGCTTTTCGAAATATTTAGAAGCAATGCATCAAAAAAGGTATACTTTTTGAGTTATGCGTGAGTGAAGTTTTATTTTCTTTATAAAAAAATGTTCTGCTTTTTCACAGGAATATGCAATATAGTAAGATTAAAAATGTTTTAAGAAGAAGATTTTAGGAATGTTTCAGTCAAGATTTGTATATCAAGGAAAACTTCAACAATAACAATAAATCGAAATGCACGTTCACAATGATAAATCCGATATAAAATTCAGAATTAATGTTGTTAAAAACCTACTTTCTCCAATTTTGGATGAAATTGGACCATCAGTTTTCGAAATAAAGATGTGCCAAGGAAATTAAGTTTGCACATGCGTAGTAAGTAGGGCATGGAATTTTATAAAATTGATATTACATTGTAAATAAAAATTATTAATTAGATAGATAAATTTACAAGCAATAGCTATATAAATGAGTTATTGATACGCATAACTTACTCAGCTATATTTAGTTTTGCTGACAGACTTCTTTCAACATTTTTTATTTCATGAATACTAGACGATATTTCAAAGCATCGTTTCAGCATTGATTCTCTTTCTTTAATAGCTTCTTCATTACGAGCTCTATAACTAAACCTAAATATCGAAACGATCATTATTAATGATGATGAAATGAAGATAGAAATAATAAAAGGGACTAATTTCTCATATGTTTTAATATTAATTAGAATATTATAAGATCAATTAAAATATATACAAATATTTAAAGACTTACGAGGGTAGTTTTCCTTGCGTAAGATAATGTTGAGCATAAGAATATTTCTTGGAGCTCCTAACACGGTAAGGATTTCTACAAATATTACAAATGTATCTCTCTGGAACATCGGATTCAGTTTCGATTCCACTGCACAGACCATGTTGCCAGCACATGCATATATCACACTTCATAAAAAATATTATATAAATATCATTTATATTATAAATAATAATACAATAAAAGGTAAATGAATCAAAATTACTTGAATCATAAGGCCATCTTCTTCTCTAAACCCACATGTGCAGTTGATTATTTCTTCAGATCGCAATCTCTCTAACACGATACCGTCATCATTCACTTCAGTGTTAGGAGAAATTTTTTCTTCTTCAGTGTAGGAATCTGTGTGATTAATTTAATTTAAACAAGAGCAAAGAGCTTCCAGATGTTTAATTAAGATGTGAAGATTGTAAGTTGATACTAAAACTATGCAAATTTAAAATTACTTGATAGCTCATTACAAGATATAGGAAAATAACAAAAGGGACAGCTTGGTTCTTTAAAGCATGGAGGAGATAACGGTGAGAGTATGATTGACCGTGGAAAATATATGTAGGAGAAGCTTGGCTGAGGGTGGGGTCGATGAATAAACACATAAATAAGAAAAAAGTTATTATGTTGTGTGCCGATGTTTCGGCCTAAGTGTTAGGCCGTCATCAGGGCTAAGAAAAAACAAGATAACAATAGATGTAACAACAGTAGGAGCACCAGTAATAGAAAAAAAAATTAACAAACAGTTAGAAAAGACAGTATGATGAAAAAAGTCATAATGTAAGTTTATTCATCGACCATTTAACCCCCAACCAAGCTTCTCCGACATGGAGGAGATAAATGAACAAGATATTGCAAAAATTAACAAATGGTCAGCCATGACCTAACTTGTTCAAATCCTATGTCTAGTTTTAAACAGAAAAATTTAAAACTTCAAAATAAAAAAAATCATCAGCTGGTTCAAAACTACAACTGACCCAAATTAAACCTCATATCACTTTCATTGCTTTTATCTGAATCCTAAACAAACACCGAAGGATCTAACCCTCACAGAGAAATAAAATAAATCTAGGAGAGACCTGATAACCCACAAAAGAGATAAACAAGAAGTTGTTCAAAATATAATACTATGTGCTGACAGCTGGTATTATTAAACAAACAGCTAGTTCATTTTTAAAATTCAAATAATTTATTTGCATGAAAATTTCTCCACAAAAAATAGATCAGATTTCCACCTTGGTCAGGTTCAGGAATTCTAAGGAGAAATCTAACATCTATCATCTACAAATTGAGGTTAACTCATCAAATTCATAAGAAGTAAACATTTCCAACAGAAAAATTTAAGAGTATATAAAAATAATAAAATTAAAACTCGTTGAAGTATCTTTACCATTGCTATCTGTTGCTATCTGTAATTTGTCGACAGAGGATAATTTTTTCTTAGTAAATCTGAAAGTAGGAGACATTACTGGTTCAAATGAGTCATCATCACCTCTCATACCTAAAAAAGGAAATCAGCTCTATTAGTAAATTGCACAATGGGATTAAAAAAAAAGAACTAGCAAACTACAGACGTTTTGAATTCTCAAACATTACCAAGTCCTCAGGAAATCAACTAGCCTAACTTACAAAGAATGGATGTGCTGCAATGCTTGCTAATGATTCCTTTATTATAGTAAACATTGCTGATTATATTTTTATATGTAACTATTGTAATAGTATAATTATCATTCCCACAATAGATAGAAGTTAAATTCATATATATAAAAAATCTGATGTGAACACATGACTTCCTTATTTATACACCTATAAATCGGTGACTGAAAAGCTGATCCTGAATCACTATTTGGTTACAAGATTCCAAAGACAGAAGTATCTCAAAAACGACAATTGGTGTCGCAATGTCTATTGGTGTTAGTTACTTTTGACGGTGCCCTAAGTCGTAATTCTGGATGTGTTTGGCTCAGAATTTTATTTTCTAAAACCTTTATTTGACGCTTTTATTTCTAAAATTGATAGGAAACCATTTAAAAAATCTATTATGAAAATTAAAAAAAAGTCTACTATGAACCTCCAAGTAAAGTACCACTTCCAGTTGTCTAACAAAAGTCTTTGAGAATTTTTGCATTTAATATAATTTTTGATGAGTCTTTTATGACCTTCCAGTAAAGTAACATTTGCAGTTTAGCAATTTCAACCAAAATGTAGTAGATTATTTATATTAATATATAAGTCTTATATACCAAATTTGAGAAGTTTTACATTATATTTTAATATAATTTTTTATGAAAATCTATTATGACCTAGTATAAGTATCACTCCAGGTGATCAAAAAGGGGCGTACAAAACTAGATGTTATAACAATCCCAAATACGAAATTTCAACTTTCTACGGCTAACCGTTTTTGAGTTATGCGAGATATGAACGTACGCACAGATGTAATGACCAGCCAAAATGGGCTCAGGAATGGTCAAAATGGATATTTTCGTTGAAATCTGAAAATCAAAAATTTTCGTGATTACAATACTTCCTTTACTGCATACAAGGAAGTCAAAAAAGATAACAATAAACCTAAAAAACAAATCAATTCATAGCATACATTTAATTACATAAAAAGAAATCTTTACCTGAAATCTTCCCCCTTCGGAATCGACTAGGTTTAAATATTCTAGAACCATTCTTTTTCTGCTCAAAGTAATCATCGTCACTTTCATTGTCATCTGATTCAACATTCATTCTGAAGAGAGAAAAAGAAAATTAATGATTTTTTTTTTTTTTCCAGTTGGAACTACATAATTATTGATTAATGTAGAACTTTAACAGACATTTATTTATTGTGTGAGTAAGGAAAGCCTCATGTTTGAGCAAACCATGGTACGGTGGTAAACGACATATCTTGATAATCGATCCTGTTGGGAGCAATGCCGTAGTAACCTTACCACAAAAACTCGGGTTTTCGGACAGCGACCATTCAGATTAAATCCAGAGATTATGGCTGATTAAGGTCAGCAGGCCATATAAGGGTATTGGTTCAGAAATATAAATTGATTTATATCATAGCATTTTAAGAACATTTTTCTGTTAATCTTTATTGTTTGTTTTTTTCCTTTATTAGCAGCATCAAAAATTGAATTACAGAGTTGGTAATATTGAATTCAACATACCTTATACCTAGTTATATACCCATCTCTTATTTCATTGTTTAAAATTAGTTTTTCATTTTAATCTCAAAACGTGTAAGCATAAGATTATTATCATATTCTCCATGCTATGAAGCAAAGGCTAATGAAATGCAGTACTAAAGATCGCGTTGACTTTGGCATTACATTTCTTATGAAGAAATTTTAAATCTTGTAAATATTTTTAAAGCAATATTAAATAATTATTTATTCTATATAAACTATCACTTTATAATTATAAATTCTTCTTTTTTTTAAAATATTATCAATAATATATAACAATTCTTCTTTTTTTTTTTTAAAAAATTATCAATAATAAATAACTATGAAAAAACTAAGAAAAAAAAATATGGTGCACCCCGTCCAACTAATAACTGATAAATATGCCCACAGTTAGAAAAAGATTGGTGACGACTCCTGCTCCATAGGAATTAGTCATGATTACCAAACATTTTAATAAAAATAAAAATGAAAACAATCTATGATGATAATCAAAGTAGAAAGAAGAAAAAGTAATTACTTAGCAGGTGTATCAGGTTGTCTAATTGGTAAAATGGTTTTAATCGTTGTTCTCCTTTCTTCTATGGCATTTTGCCTCTTTAAAGAAGGAATGTCCACTCTTTCTTTGTTTCGGGAATTCTGAAGAAGAATTATATTAAAAGAAAATAATTCTGGGTATCAATACAAAATTATTCTTCATGAAAAAAAAATTTACCTGTAAGGAAGCAGACGGCTGATCTGTTGTATCAATACTGTTTGGATCAGTATTGGAATTGCTAGGGCTACCAGAAAATGGCCTGCAAGAGTTCAATTAATTAGTAGGTTTCAATTAAGCTTTAATAGCTAAAAAATTATTGAATTCCCAATGTCGCAAACATTAACTTTTAGAAAATCAAGAGAGATCACAATAAAATTTAAAAATATTGAGCCTTCATCAAGAAGAATTTAAATTCTTTTTAACTCATCTTGATTGAGCTCTGTCTTATAAATTCACTTCATCAGTTTATTAAGAAAACAAACAAATAAGATAAAGGGTTTATACCAATAACATACCACCATAGAGAGGTCTCTGTATACTAACTTTATAAAACAAGGTTGGAAGCTAAATTGAAAAGATTTGACTTAATATCATTCAAAGTCTTCTCCAACCTCCAAGATACTTTTTTAGCTACTTCTTAAGAGTGAAAACAAAAAACACCTATTTCGATATCTACATTATTCTATTACATAATATATTTATAATTTTGCACCTGCATGACTAGCAAGTTTCGATAGCTAATTTACTTTATAAATAAATAAAATTTGTCTTTCAAGCCTAATAACTTAATCGTACAGAAAAATTCTCAAGAACTAAAAGAAATGTTTATTAAAAAATATATTACCTAGGCAATATTCTTTTAATTGTCTGTTGAGGAATTTTCAGTGAATCTGAGTTGGCACTCTCAGACCTAGCACATGCAAGATCCACCATATTTGGAGCACTTCTGACCAGGGATGATAATTCAGAATGGTAATGTTTAATATGCATCTGGAATAAAACATTATCTTAACATAGTGGTTAAAAAAATATCAGAGGATGTGGGTTATAGTTTCAATGTTATCGATAAACATTTTGATTACTAAATCAATAATTTTATTTAGTTCTAATGTTTGCCAATACCTAGGCAATTCATTATTCAAGATTCATCACATGATTTATTGATTGGATGCTTGCATACTCTCACTTGATTCTTCCTCCAATTCATTTACATAAGGATATTTCATAAAATAAATTATGATTCCTATATTCAGTGCTTTTCAAGCTTTGGCAGTCTAAACTTTATATTAATCAGTCAAGGGTAAGATAATTTTTTTTTTTTTTATTCACCTTACGTCAACCAAACATGTCGCTAGTAATAATTTTGAATTCACTTACTTCTCTCAAATGAATTAGTAATAACACATGAAAGCATTGTCTTTAATGATAGCTCATGTCCTCTTGAAAATTTATTTTATAAGGATATTTTTATTTAGTGCATATTTTGTAATTTATTTGTTGGTGCTGTGGTAAAATTATTATATTCTTTTAAATATTTAAACATTATTCATTTTAATTTATCAATGTTTATTTTATTTTTATTTTCAGGAAAAGTTCCATATCATATTTAAATTCATAATGCTTTTGATTAATTTACAGATTTTTTGGGGGGTAAAGTTTTATTTTATTTCACAAAGAAGCTTTTTATTCTGTAATTCTGTGTTATTTTATTGACTAAAAACAAAGTTGATTAAATAAATTTCATTCTCAAAGCACTTAGATGTTGGGGAAACCCAATTTCACACTACATGTTTGAACAAATCAAGAGCCAGGTGCGGTCAATGAAAAACACACAGATAATTGTAACTTATTTTATTGTATACCAACGTTCCAGTTTTAGGCCATCATCAGGGCTAAGAAAAAAAAGATAACAAGGTTAATGAATAATGAATTATTTTCTGACTCTAAATAATTATTATTCTCTGTCTCTGGATCATAAACCATTAATCTCTGTCTCTGTTGTTATCTTGTTTTTTCTTAGCCCTGATGATTGCCTAAAACTTAGGCACAAATATGGGCACATAATAAAATAAGTTACACTTATTAATGTGTTCTTCATTAACCGCACCCCCCAACCAACTTCTTAAAATCTACTATTACCTCTTTAAATATTTCCTGTTACTTACGGGACATTCTTTATAATCTCTATATTTGTATAACTTTACATAATTTATTGAATTCAGTTTTTTATACATTTGATATTATTGATAATATATTTTATTTATTATCCTTTTAAATATCAATGAATGAGATCTTAATATTTGTTTATATCTTGTTTTTAGCCCTTAAGAAGGCCTACAAATTAGGCAGAAAAGTCTGAATACATTTATTTTGAACGTCCCTATCCCCCTCCCTTTCCTCTCAATCATTATCTCATAGATAAAAAAGCAAATAAGACTGTGAATATATTCTAAAATAAAATGAATGATAGAAGAAATTAATTTATGTACACCAACTTAAGATTAAAAACATTAGAAAAAAAAATTAGTTAAGAGATGAACTAAAAAATAACACAAAGCAAATTTACCTGAAGAAGATTTTCTTTCCGAAACTTTTTATTACAACCTTCTTTCAGGCAATTCCAAACTTCTCCATCAGCTCCTGGAATGAATATAACAAAAAGTTAAGAATTATAACATATTTTATTTTTCATATTTAAATTCTACAAATTAATATTAATATTCCAAATTAATATTCTATATTATACCCGAGCGAGAACTCTCGCATTAGAAATCAATCCTAATACATTAGAAATATAAGCCATATTAGGGGAACATATTTATTCGTGTAAACAATATAATATTAGCAAAAAAGTTTATTTAACATAAAGATTTGGTGAAGCTACACAGTTTGCAATGACTATGTTGACATGGGAAACAATATATAATTCCTCACTCAATAAAAGTGTTTGTAAACAGACTCAAATTGATATAAAGTTACCATGACAACGGCACGTACGCAAGATGGCATAGGGCCCATGCGGACCTATATCGTGCGTTATCTCAAAAACGGTAGGTTTTTAAGCTTTAAAACGCTGGACCAATACGCTCCGTAGGAGCATATATGGTCTTGATGCCCGTGTCAAAATCTTTAAAACCCAACTTATCCCGTCTCAATCCGCCGACTCTCAGTCGTCAAAGTTTTGAAACCTTCCAGTTTTTTCATCACTTTTATTTAAGCCCTTGTAAGATTTTAAGAAACAAAATTGGAATTCGTCACATCTCCGAGAAATTCCCTTTCTTTTGATACCTCACTCATCAAAATCCATCGCTCCTGGGAGCCGGAAAAGGGATCTATACTACCGTAATAATATATAGTAGTGATTACCATTATATCTTATACCATTATAAGATTTAAATTAATCTGGCCACCTGCTTTCAAATGCTGATCATTATTCATCACCAAAGACCGAATTTTCGTGCAATTGCATCTTTTTTTTGTTAGCTTCAAATTCAACAAAACCTGGTCAGAAATTCGAACCATGAAGAAAAGGAAGTTATATTGACACTAGTCTTATATTGCACATTTTGGGGTTACTGCACAAATCTGTACATTTTGATGATTTTCTGCACGAAATTGCATTTTTCTTCATTTGTTTTAGTTTCAACTATGAAATCATTGTTTTATTTAAAAATTTGTCTATGACTCAAGAAAAATCGAATACATAATAATGCCATGAAACTAACAATATTTAGTTAAATGATTCATGATACGAGCTAAAATATTCTTATCTCAGATACTAGTTCTAGTTTGCCCCTGGAATTGCCGCGATCTTCAGGAAATATGCTTACTTAATTAATTTTCTATAGATTTAGTTCAATTCAATGTTAGCTAGTTTCGAACTTCAATCTAATCATAAGTTTTTTTTGTTCCTTTTGTTTAAATAGTGAAAGGTGAATCCTTAAAAAAATGTATTTTGTCTTATTCAATGTTTATACAAATATATTTAGGTATGTTTATACATATATTTTTTTTTTTTAAACTTGTTCCATGTCTTAAATAAAACTCATTTTCATTTTTGATGCATTAATCTCATATTCAGATTCTAAAATTTTGTTTTTGTTAAATGTTAGAAAACTCACTTTTACCATCTTGTCAACATCGCTTGCATCAATGGTCGCATTACTTTGATCCAAAAAGCAAAACTTTGATCTAATTTTATTTTTTTAAATCATTGAGCATATAATATCTAAATAAAAAATACTATGTTAAACAAGTTGCTTTGCTTTATAACACATTTTTGCACGTTTCAAAGTTTTTTACTATACGAAAATCCAGTATTTATTCATCACACATAAGAGGGTTTATCAGTATTGTGTTTTTTAAAATGAAAAACAAATTTTGTGCATCTTAGGTCTTAACTATGAATGGAAATTGTTTAATTAATTTTGTTTTACATTGGAAAAGTATTTAATCATTAAATAAATGATGTCA
This sequence comes from Rhaphigaster nebulosa, assembly GCA_948150685.1. Classification (NCBI taxonomy): domain Eukaryota; kingdom Metazoa; phylum Arthropoda; class Insecta; order Hemiptera; family Pentatomidae; genus Rhaphigaster; species Rhaphigaster nebulosa. Next base: position 32,318,371 of record OX411310.1, read on the forward strand.
TGAGCTTATATCAATATGAACATGCTGAATGTTTATTATCCTAGCCTTGTGATTAGAACAATAGAAGTTATCATTACACAAACACCCCAAGTTAGTCAAATTCCCCAAAAAACTAACAAATTTTGTTTATCTTCAGTCTTAAATAGAAATGGAATCTGTTTTATTAATTTGATTATTCATCTCTAGGAAATAATTAGATACCCATCATAATTTAATTTCTTTATCAAGCCATCTTTACTACATGACATTTCAGACTGGCCTGTCCATTCTCAAGTATCCTTTGTCCTATAAGTATAATTATAATTTCATTCTTATAACAGGTTAATTAAAATATTTTCAAGTAATTATTTTTCTTCAACACTTCATTTTATCTACTATCATTTCTTTATAATACTATACATATTGTAAAATATACACATAAATATTTACTTTATATTTTCTTTTTGGAAATTAGCCGATACTTAAATCTAAACCGTTAATTTATTTTGATTAAAAAAGAAGGCTTAATAAAGTAATTAAATTATGATGGGTACCTAATTATTACCTAGATATGAATAATCAATTTATTGAACAACCTGCCGAAAAAATGTTTTATTAATTTTTTTTTTTAAATGGCAAAGTGATTAATCATTAAATATGTTTTGTTATGATCTAATATCAATATGAATATGCTGAATAAAAAGCCTGTTTTAATATGGAATGATAGCTGTACTTGAAGACTGTACATCAACAATGGATTAAATGCAAAAAAAAAAAAATTCAATTATTTTGACATAAAAACTAGCAATTTATAGCTAACCTTTGTCACAAACCTCAAAGCAAACAAAACATTTAAAATTTAAAGATAATACCTTGGTCGAACTGTTTCAAAGTTTATCAAACACAAAATTTGGATGTACAAGAAGTACTGACATAATAGATTTAATAGGAAAAACTGTATGCTGTGTTTTGACATGCCATTTACCTGGTGTTTGAGATGGAGATGATTCATTTCTATATTTTGGTAACAGTGTGCGTACTCTTCCAACTGATCTTATCGGAGCTGAATTGCATTTACCTCTTCCTCCTCTTCTACCACGACTATTTCTACGACGAAACCTGAAAAAGAATCATTCGGGCATAAAGAAACAAAACATTCTAAATACTAAGTATATTTTATAAGATAGCAAATTTAATTCCAAAACTAATCAATGATTTTGGTATTTTAGAATATGCTGCCAAGAGCATACAATACACTATATTACGATCAGAAAATTCATTAAATTAAGCGAAAATACAACAGAGGTGCATTGATGTTCATTGATGACCAAAAGCCAAAGCGGAGCTAGCAAGTTAAAAAGAACATATCCAAATATTTTAGAGCTAACAAGTTGAAGAATATATCCACATATTTGAACTCAAGATCTGTTATCAGTCATAAGGCTTAATATATTTATTCTAGACTAAACTAAAAGCCACCTGTTGAGGCCACTTTTTTTTTTTTTTATACCCAAAAATGTTAAACATAAATTTATGCTAAAAAAATAACTTCCAACTATTTTAAATTTGATTAATAGTAATTATTTATTATATAATTAAAAACAAATAATAACTGCTATTCTTACATTCAAGTATTTTCAAAAATTCATCTAATCTGAACAAAAAGAAAACAGAGAATGTAAAAACAAAGCAATGCAGGAAGATCAGACATCATCTCTATGGCAACATAATTCTAATAAGAACAGCTGATAAAAACAATCAGTATTGAACCAGTCATTACTTCAGATAAACCAGTTTGAATAGCGTATCTTAGTCAAAAGGCTCAATTAACTAATAAGATAATTTAATGGACTTTATGAGGGAAAAATTTACTATTCATATATAAATGACACAACTGGGTCCAAATAGACAACACAAGCATTTAAAGTTTAATCATGTATTATTAATAATTTAGTTGACATACGCATGATGGTATAGAAGGATCTAATTAGAGATTGATAAATGATTTGTCACTTCTATAAATTTGTTTTTATTGAAAGCTAGTTTCAAATGTTATATATTCATCTTCAGTTCAAGGTTTAAGTAGATTATATCAAACAGAATAGCTTAGAAGTACATTGGTTTATTCCCTTTACTTATTCTGTTTGATATAATCTATTTAAATAAGCCTTGAACTGAAGATGAATGTATAACATTTGGAACTAGTTTTCAATAAAAACAAATTTATGGAAATGGTAAATCATTTATCAATCCCTTATTAATAATTTAGTTTCAATTATGTAGCTTATAATTTCAAATTTTATATAATACGACAAGTAAATAAATTTCTGCATTTACAATTATATTACAAAGCCTGGTTGCAATATTTGATTTCTTTAAGACGAAAGAGGACAACACTTTGATGTGTTTCTAAGATAAGAGATGGCAGCACTCTCGGGCTGTTTTGTCCCCCCCCCCCATTTCTTAGGGAAAAATAGTCCCATTTTTATTCCGAAATATGCATTTTTTTTCTTTATGACAAGGAGAATGGTGGAAAATAAATTTGAAAATTTTCAAACAAATATTTGTTGAAATTTGAAATTGTAAAAAGTTTGATTGAGTGGCAGTGTAGAATAAAATCTTGAATCCAACACATTTTTTAGTTTTAAAATCCATCCAACGGTTCCATCCGAAACAGAAATTTAAGATATCAATGGAATGCAGCTGCATTACAGTAAGGTTACGGGTAATGGTAGGGAGTAAAGGGTTTCGTGGTAAGGGTAGGTAGTCTATAGGCTAGCATCAGATTTGTGAATAGGCTTATTTCTGAATTTTACATATGAGTATAGGTTTAAATTGAACAATAACTGAAATGCCAATCACTGAATTTTTGCCTATGGTACAAATTAAATGGAGAATCGAAAAAAAGAAGAAAGTTTGACAAATATTGAACTGAAATAAATAAATGTGTAGGCCAAAACTTAAATTTACTAGCTTAACAGATATCATAAAATGTTTATATGAATTTTATATGTTCCTCAGGGTTACTTCCTCACAATCCTGAGTTCATGACTGTTATACAGTAATCCCTCATTAACACGAAGGACTCAATCAGTGGGAAACCAAATTCTCCAGTCTGTGTTAAACAAAATTTTGTTCATCTTATCCGTTTGGCTGAATATGTCATTTTGACATTGAGACATATTGATCTCACAATTGAAGGGGTATGTGGACGAAGGAGGTAACATTTTTGTTCAAATTAAGTTATTATATCAAGGAGGCAGGAAGTATGTGCTGGCCTGTTTTTTGGTATTTACACCAACACTCTAGAAGGCTAATTAAGCTAAATGCTAGTGTAATGAAGAAGGTATGTGAAGGCAACGAAATATATTTCTAATGGAAGAAGGAGATATGTAACAAAAATTATCACATACCTTTATCTTCCTCTAGTTATTTAATATTACTAAATATACCTCTAATGGATAATAGAGGAATATAACGTAAAATACCACATACCTCCTTTTTTTACCAAGGAAATATACTATATTTGGTATTGGAGAACTGATGAACCAGTTCAAAGAATCAACAATGTAACATACCTCCTTTATTGTTAAAAACTGCACATCCAAATTTTGTCCTGCTTACAATACTGTTTTTACCTAGTAGCAGTAAGAAATTAATTTTTTAAAAGGGTGGCCTGTGACTTTGGCATCAAATCGAAAAAAAAATTCATCCCAGTAGTCTTGGAGAAATGCTGCGGACAGCGGAATTTTTTTTAATTTTTGGATTCTATATATACTGATATAAAATATCAAATTTTGGGAGAGGATAGCAATTTTTTTTTTCTTGATCGATGACAAAAGCTAATTATTGAAAATAATAAACCAAAATACAAACTTTGTTGAGTGGAAGAAGGTGGTATGATGGCATACATTACGATCAATAAAAATAAATTAATAAGAGCATATTTTTAATTATTATTTATAATTAAAATTTCTAAAGCTAATGTTAGGTTAGAGCATCATGGACATGCTGCGGTCAAGTGTGAATTTATTGAGAACAGTGCGGCCTTAAGTAACGGCCAAGGAATATCCTGTCCAAGAGGTCTGAGATTCGAAATTCTGAGGTAAATAGTATTTTTTTTTGTAAGTAACAACTCATTTTTTACTTCTTTTTTTTTAACCTTTACTTTATTATTATTATTATTATTTACTTTATGCAATTATAATTTTATTTAAAAATTTTCTTTTATTTATGGTTTCGCTATTCCATTACAAAATAGTGTGGCGTCTGGACAATTGTTGTATTTTTTTTTTTATTTTTAGAACTAATAGAGGAATTTCGTTTTCAGGGATTTCTCTTCGGTTATAGTAGAGCAATAATTTAAAAACAAAATTTTGTAATGTATTTAATTTTGATAAAAAAACCCGTCCTTCTCCACTGAAGTTGGGGGCAATTAAATTGGATTTTGACCGGTAACAACTTTCCCTTTTCATCAAAATAACTTCTCAATTTATAACTACTATAAAAGAGAGTTGCCTTTTATGTTTTCCAAATCACTCGAAAATCAACCCTTGAATAGTCCCAAAGATTTAGTTATTTCTTGCCTTTAATTTACGCAGTAGTTTTTAGCCTCTCTTATTTCCCCACACTTTGATAATGGTTATCTTTTCGGTTTTTGTAACTCCCAGACTGCTGTATTAGGTACCTGCTTGTTCTAATGTTTGAGAATAAAAAATAAAATCATTCGAAATCCTTGATTTTCAAGTCATATCTTCCTCCCTCCACTCCTTGAATATCAGATCTCCCTAATTATTGAATATTGACCTCTACCATTACACTCTCTAAAGTATAATTGAAAATGAAGTCGAATGGATTGGAAAAACTTCAGTTTCTCAGTAGATAAATATATATATATATATATATATATATATATATATATATATATATATATATTATAATATGAGAATTAGGGCAGTGAGTATAAAGAGGAAAAGATTTCAAATATTACATGAAAGAGAAATGAGGAAGTAAAGCATTGATATTACTATCATAAAATACTATTTTTCATAAATAATAACTTGAATTTCCTAATATAGTAGTGAAGTTACAGTGAAGACGCACAGAGGAATAGTAATAATGATCGATGAAAAAAATATAAATCTGTCTATATCCAATGAAAGTTCTAGGAGGCAGATACTTGAATTTTGACCTTAACGTTTGATGGGAGACGTGTTTCAACTGCCTGATCTACCCCTTGACCAATATGAGGTACTTGTTTCAAGGCTATGTGGATCCAAGAAACGTATACCAAACCAGCATGTCTATGAGAGTTGACAGTATAGGAAGACAAGATAAGCATTTAAGATAAGATTAGAATCTGGAGTCAAAATTTTGAGCACAGTTGCTTACCATATTTTGGGAGCTCCAGCTGGAGGTAAATTTTTTTGTTGTATAGATAGATCTGGCAAAAGACTGAATTTGGCCAAGAAGTCAAGAGAGGAGGGTGGTTCTTCTTCAACAACCTCAGTGAAGTATCTCTTTAACTCTTCATGATGTGTTAACTTATAACCATCAGGGCTGAAAAGTGATTCACATATTATTTCCAAAATTTATAAAATAATCATTAAAAATAAGTTGGATATATTTTTTACTTCCTTGTATGAAGTATAAAAAAAAGTATTGTAATCGCGAAAATTGTCGGTTTTCAGATTTCAACAGAAATATCCATTTTGACTAGTTTCCTCGTGACATTTGTGCGTACGTACATTCAAACGTATGTTCGAATCTCACATAACTCAAAAACGGTTAGCCGTAGAAAGTTGAAATTTTATATTTAGGATTGTTGTAAAATCTAGTTGTGAACCTCCCTTTTTGGTCACTGCTTGATCACCGGAAGTGGTACTTTACTTGAAGGTCATAATTGATTTCCATAAAAAATTATATTAAAATACTATGCAAAACTTCTCAAATTTAGTATTTATAATTTATATGTTGATTTAAATAAATTGGTATGTAATGTAAATAAATTGGCCTAAAACCGGAAGTGATAATTTACTTGAGGGTCATAATAAGCTTTCATAAAAAATGATATTAAAATATAATGTAAACCATCTAAAATTTGGTAAATAGGGCTTTTATATCAATATAAATAATATACTAGATTTTGGTTAAAATTGGTGAACCGAAAGGAGTACTAATTGTTGTACTAACTAAAGTTACTTGAAGGTCATAATAAACTTACATCAAAAATTATATTAAAATTAAATACAGAGATCATATGATTTGGTAATAAAGGTTACAAATGTGATTTTTCCCCATCCTAATTAAACAGTTTTATTACTTGTTTTAAGTTTTAAAATTGAGCGTAAAATAATTGTTTTCTTCCCCATTTGTGAGCTGAACAAGTCTGCAGCAGGAGAATAAGATATAAGCTAAGTGGGTTCTTCTGCTTAAAATGTCGAAACCGTCGATTTCCTATACTTTATCTAGTGATATTGACAGTTCTAATGTTGCCAAAGAACACAAATAAATCTCTAGGAACAAGTTTGTTACCTACTGACAACAAACAAACGTTAACAAACCTACTGAAAGAAAACAACATTTAATAACGGAAGGAGACCTCCAGCAACAAGAGCTTGTGTGTGTGTGTGTGTGCCAATAGATGGATGTCGCGATGGCGAGTGTCGTTTTAACTGCAATTTTCGGAAACTAGTAACCAAATTCAGGATCACTTTTTGAGCCATGGATTTAAAGTTTAATTGGCGTACAAGGAAGTCATGTGTTGTCCACATCAGATATTTTTTGATGAAAAACTATTTTTATAAACTATTTTTATGAGAGTCATGCACTAAATGGTAAAAAATAACTTCCAACAATTTTTTATTGCATTATTATATAATATGAATTCATGTTAGATCACTAATTTTTATGTTGTTTTTTTTTTTCACCATATTATTATATTGGTCAACTCAATATACTATAACTCTGATTTTATATCTTATAATCAGGGACTAAAATAAACTGTTAACTTGTATTATTAAAAAAATAAAATTGAATAATCAATAATTGACAATAAAACTTTATGAAGGAATGAGATGGTCTCGTAGGACGTCAAAAAAATTGATCACAAATAGTAAAAACTATTTATTAGGAGCTGACGTTTCAACCCACTTTGCAGGTCTTCTTCAGGGCTGAATAAACAAGATACCAAAATAAAAATAAAACAATGGTATATGCAGTGAATGAATTAAAATTAATAATTAAAAAGACTTAAAACAATGACGAATTTGTAAAATGTTTTAAGATGAAACTGAAAGAGTAATAACAGCAACTAAAAATAAATTATTTAATATTAATATATTAAGCTGATTATTAATAAAACTGGCTATATTATAATAATAATAATAGATAAACCGAAAGAGAAATAACAAAAACTAAAAAATTAATAACTCTATTAAATAAGTAAAAAGGGGAATAAAAAATTCAGCTTTTCTTAGCTCCTGTGAATTTAGGTACAACTAAAAGCAGAGTAGTCATCAACACGTACCTAAAGAACCTAAACAGAATGAAGATCCTGTAGCCACTTTCCGTCTCCATCAACAGACCATCTAAACGGTTTCATATGATATTGTCATCGGGTTTGTGTACTTTTGCTAAAATTCAGTTTGAATGGATAATTGGAAGTGAGCTAAAATTTGATTACAACATTTAAATGTCTGGCAGCAGTGAAACTGTATAAAAGTGTTTAAAAAGGTCTTTAACGTGTTTAGTGATAATAACCGTGTCAATCTACAGAGCCAATAACCCCAACTTTTGCAGATATTGACTAACGCATCTGCCAATTTTTATAAGTCAGCAGCGTTCTTCTATAGAGCTGATGACTCCACCATCTCTATATATTAGCATAGCTAAGAAATCGTAAGGGTTGTGTCCATTTTTGTCAAAATGCCATGTCGTTCTATAGTTTATAGGTGATTTAAGAATATTTTGACTCACACACTAAGTGTCTGAGGGAGTCTGAACATGTCACTACATCTGTGGTGCAGTGGGTGTTAGCTGTTAGCTTCAGACTCCGTCTATCTCATCAGTTACTATTTACGATTGCTGATAAGCTTTAATATACCTAGTGTTCGTGTAGATTATATTTTCATAAAAATTAATGTGGAAAAATCATAAGGGTGTGTGTTTAACAGATTTCCCTCTTCTTCATAATTTAGAAGAAAAAGATTATTGTGGCAATTAAAAGGAGCAAGCTTGGAACGAAATTGGAAAGTTAATGAATAAATCAGTTAAGTTGTAGTAATTAACTAACAATATGTATTAATGATAATACCATTTAATATTATTATATTAAAATAATATTTATTCTTATTAATAATATTATTTGTTATCATAAGTTTTATTTATATCAAAACTTCAGAGTATACGAACATAATACCACATCTGATTTTTACTTTTTTGACTGAAATTTTTGGTAAGAAAGAATTGTTTCAAATTTTTTCTTCTAAGAAGGCATGCTTACAGGATCTAAAAATTGTCGCTGGGGCATCCCCTTTATATTCTATAATACGAGACCTATTCTGAACATACATTGCCTTTGTTTCGATATATTTTAAATATTTGAAGTGAAAACTATTTCAATATTATAAGCTTATATTTTTCTGACTTTTAGCTCGTATATTTTGATCATCGGTACATTGACATATAATAAATTTATTAAAAATGTAAGTTATAATTAAATGAAAATTCTCAAGAAATTAATATTGTCTGAGGCACGTTGTATCGCATAATATACCTATCCTATGGTAGAAATTTGTCGGTGGGTGTGGTCAAAGATTAACACATTAATAAGTAAGACTTATTTATTTTGTGCCCTACTGTTATATAATACTATTATATAACTATAATAAATAATACTATATCTTCCCTCCTAACTTAGTATATCTCTATTTGGCACAAAATAAACAAGTCTTACTTATTAATGTGTTAATCTTTGACCGCAACCTCCAACAAACTTCTACCTTAAGTATATACTATACCGTAGATATCTACGGTTGACCAAACTCATTCCAATATCTATCCTATGAATTGTCTGACAGGCTCTGTGTTGTGTTGTATAATATAAAACCACATTGAGATCCATCTTCTATCAATATTGGCAAATACATCTCTAAGGAATTGTTAGCAGGCTTTTAAGATATGTTGGTAGCAATGTTCATCAAAATGAGCCATGCCATTCAACAGAGCTGATGGCTCTACATCCTATAAATATTAGTTAACACAACTCTTCATTAGCAGAGTATTAAGAAATGTGTGTGTCAAAATCGGTCAAATTCAGCCAATTTGTGGTACTGAGTTGATCCATCATCAGATCATCTCATAACACCATAATATTGCATGTCATCACGTTTATATAATACCAAATTTAGTACACAATTTCAGGTTGATCGGATAATCAGAAATGAGCTATAATTCAATTACAAGATTTGATTGGCAGCAGTGAAACTAAATAAAAGCAATTTAAAAACATTTTACATTAATTTATACCAATCAAAATTTACTTGTTTAATAAATAAAAATATCTGATGTGGACACCCCATGACTTCCGTGTAAGCCTATTAAATTATAAATCGGCGGTTCAAAAAGTGACTCTGAATTTGGTTACTAGTTTCCAAAGATAGCAGTATCTCAAAAACGACACTCGGCATCGCGACGCCCATCTATTGACACACACACATAAGCTCTTGTTTATGAAGGTCTTATTCAATTATTAGGTCGTTTTCTTCCTAGTCTATAGATAAAGCATTGAAAATCGACGTTTTCAACATTTTAAGCGGAAGAACCCGCTTAACTTATATGTTATCCTCCTGCTGCAGACTTGTTCAGCTCACTAATGGGGAGGAAAACAAGTATTTTATACTCTATTTTAACACATGAAACAAGTTGTTTAATCAGCATGGAAAAATAATCGCATTTATAACCTTCATCACCGAACCATATGATCTCTGTAATACATGCCCATATAACTTTTGATTTAAGTTTATTGTGACCTTCAAGTAAAGTACCCCTTTCGGCTCTTCAATTTCAACCAAAATTTATTATATTACTTATAATGATACAAAAGTATACATTACCAAATTTGAGATGTTTTAAAATATATTTTAATAGTATTTGATGAAAATCAATAATGACTTTCAAGTAAAGTACTATTTCTGGCCAATTTTAACCAACATTTATTATGCTATTTATATTGATATGTAAGTCTTAAATACCAAATTTGAGAAGTTTTGCATTATATTTTAATATAATTTTTGATGAAAATCAATAATGACCATCAAGTAAAGTACTACTTCCGATAATTATGCAGTGATCAAAAAGAGAGCTTCACAACTAGATTTTACAGTAATCCTAAATATGAAGTTTTAACTTTCTATGGCTAACCGTTTTTGAGTTATGCGAGATACATATGAACAAATGAACATATGTACAGACGTTATGATGAAACTTGCCAAACTGGATTACGGGATGACCAAAATGGATATTTCCGTTGAAATCTGAAAATTTTTGCGATTACAATATTTCCTTTACTGCGTACAAGGAAGTAAAAACATAAATAGTGAAATTATATTTTGTTTACCTAACCAAAAATATTTCCCAGTTATTTTCTGCCTTCAATACTGCATGTTTAGACCATCCTTTTGGTAAATTTTTATCAGGAACCAATGTAGACCTCATTACAGAACCTTAAAAAAAAGCACAAAAAAACTGAAGTTCTATAACAAGAAAAGACTTTCCTTACAGACAAAATTATAAGATTATTCAAATAGGGAATTAAAGTAGCTACTATTCTAACCAAGAAAAAAAATTGAGTGAACCATGAATTCAAGCTACTAAAGTTTGACTCATAAATTACGAATTTAGTTTTCATTTACAAAATTACCACCAACAAATTATATATTCCTTTGCTATATCACATCCCTCTTATCTTAGTCTATATCTTAGTTAAGAGCTTTTAATTAAGCAAAGTGAGAGAGAGAGAAGGAGAAGGAGAGAGAGGAAAAGATGAATTATATGAGTAGGAACATGGAATGTTTGAAGCCTGCAAGTTTGCAAGCAGGAGCCAGCAAAGAAATGGAGACCCAATTAGAAAAGTATAGAGTGGATGTAGCAGCTCTGCAGGAAATACGTTGGAAGGACAATTACTTAGTCTCATTAAAGAATTGCATAATTATAAATAGTGGGAACAAGGCCAACCGGAACTGGGTTTATAATAATAAAATCTCTGAAGCAGGCCTTGATAAGCTATTCACTGATTAGTGAAAGAGTTTGTAGCATTAGACTTAAAAGGAGATTTGCTAACATATCCTTAATTAGCGTGCATGCCCCTACAGAAGAGAAGGATGAATCTGAAAAGGAGGATTTCTACAGCAAACTAGAAAGGGTGTATGACTCAGTTCCTGAATATGATATGAAAATAGTAATCGGAGACCTAAATGCCAAAATAGGAAAGGAAGAAGGATTCAGGCCCACGATAGGAGAACATAGTTTGCACATCACCAGACAGTAACGGTGAAAGATTGGTCAATTTTGCAACGTCCAACGGGATGAAAATAATGAGCACAATGTTTGCACATAAAGAAATACATAAAGAGGCGTGGATCTCCCTGAATGGACTTACAAAGAACCAAATAGATCATGTACTCATCGACTCGAGGCATTCATCCGCTGTTTTGGACTGCAGAAGCTACTGAGGTGCAAGCTGTAACAGTGATCATTACTTGGTTCTAAGCAAAATAAAGCAGAGAATACATTGTGGATTAAAAAAGGCAACCGAAAGACATGTGGATCCTATTCATGTAGTAAGGTTGGTAGCCGAAGAGCGAATAAGAGGCGAATTAAAAAAGAAATTTCAAGAAAAACTTTCTACAAACAAAGTACCTGGAAACTGTTCAGTAGACGAAAAATGAAACTGCTTAAAAAAAACAATAAGAGAGATTGTACGAAAAGTGGTGGGACCGAAGAAGAAAGCATTGAGAAATGAATGGTTTGATAATGAATATGAAGAAGCCATAAATAAAAGAAATCAAGTTACATGTAATATAGCCTGTAATATAGATTAAAAATTCTCCAAAGAAGTACAAGAAATTCGGTAGAAGAATACAAAAAGTTCCGAAAGATGGCCAAGTCCCTATGTAGAAAAAAAAAGAAGAGAGAAATGGAGAATAGGAAAATAGAAGAACTGGAGGAAAATCACAAAGGAAAGGAAAGTAGAAAGTTCTACAAAGGGCTAAAAAAAATCAAAACTGGGTACAGCCAGAGGACAGAGTTTATTAAAGACAAAAATGGATGCCTTGTGGGGGACATAAACCTGAAGCTGCAAAGATGGGTCAGGTTCTTCACAGAGCAGCTTAATGTAACAGAGAAAAACAAAGTAGATGAAGAGGTGCCTCCTGATAGGGAAGAAATTAGGAAAATAATAATTGAGCTCAAGAATAACAAATCTCCAGAACTAGACAATATCAATTCAGAAATAATAAAATATGCCAGAGAGGACCTATGGGAAGAAATATACCAGTTTATATAGGACTGCTGGATGGAAGAGAAGATGTCCAATATATAAGAAAAGTAGCAGGCAAGACTGTAGCAACTATCGTCCAATATCCCTCTTTAGTAATGAGGAGAAAATTCTATAAATAGCCCTGTGTAGAAGAGTGAATGAGTGGGCAGAAATAATCCTAGGAGAGTACCAATGTGGTTTTAGGCCAGGGAGGTCAACAGTGGACCGCATGTTCTCAGTGCGGCAAATGCTGGAGAGGCCCTATGAATTTAATGTGGATCTCCATCACTTATTTATTGATTTTTGTCAAGCATATGATAGTGTGGAGAGAAATGAAATGCACAAAGGATTGAAGATTCTGTGGCTACCGATGAAATTAATAAGGCTTATAAGAATGACACTGAATGATACCAAGAGTAGAGTTAAGATCCAGGGAAAGCTTTCAGAAGAATTCAAGGTAAAAAAGGGACTTAGGCAAGGAGATCCTCTCTCACCGGTGCTATTTAACCTGATTTTGGAAATAGCAATCAGACATATAAAGACAAGACCAAATGACACGATCTATAATAGACTGGCCCAACATCTAGCTTATGCCGACAATGTTCTTATATCGGCCAGGACAATGGCAGCTTTAGCCGGAACTATGCAGGAGTTTGAGGGGATAGCAAAAAGACTTGGCCTCGTGGTAAACGAAGCAAAAACAAAATACATGCAGTCAACGAGAAGCGGGATGTTTAGGCCTGGACCAGTAAAGATCGGAGACCATGAATTCCCTGGATGTGATTCCTTCAGATACCTGGGAGTGATATTGTCAAGAAATAATGACATGACAATGGAAGTCAAGGAAAGGATTACAGCGGGCAACAAGTGTTTAAATGCACTGTGGAAGGCTTTGAAGTTTAGGAACCTCTCCCGGAAGATTAAAATCATAATCTACAAGACTATCATACGCCCCATTGTAACATATTGCAGCGAGACATGGGTCCTAACAAAAGCAGCCAAAGATTCCCTCAGATTATGGGAAAGAAGACTGCTAAGAACAATATATGGCCCTATCAAGGAAGGCGAGCAATTCAGAATAAGAGGCAATGCAGAACAGATGGAATTGCTAGCATCAATAGGTCATTAGACAGAGAAGGCTTGGCTGGTTGGGTCATATTGAACGCATGGATCCAAAGAGACTACCACTAAAAATGATATATGAGAATCCAGGAAGAAGGAGAAAACGTGGGACGCCACGATTAAGATAGATGGAAGATGTGAAAGAGGACCTTTGTACGATGGGAGTGCAGAGGTGGAGGAGGAGAACTGTAGCGCCAGACTGTGAGTGAGTGAGAGCTTTTAATTTTATTTATATAATATAGAAAAACCACTTTTACCAATGCCCCGATTAAAAATGAAACAAGACTGCTGGTTTTGTGTTTAGTAATTATGATTTAAACTTAAAATTATTTTTATCTCAGTTAACCACATAAAAAGTTGCATAGTATAATCAGCTTTAAACCATAACAATAAATGAATATAATATATATAAAAGTCAACTTTACCATCTTCTTTCGTTACTGATAATGGAGCAGAGTCAGGTGGTAAATCAACAATCCAACGATCATCAGCTTTCTCTATAGGCACTGAAGATGCAACATCATCCATATCATTCTGCAATAACAATTAAATAAAGTAAATATTTATTTTGAAAGAAAATCCTACTAAAGCTTATACAAAACAAAAATACCTTAACAATAGAAGAATGTTGAGAACCACTTAAATTTGAAACAGCAGAAAATAATGATTCACTTTTAGCACGTTCAGCGGTATGGAACAATTTCAATTTATAGCTGTCACTCCTTCTCGTACTAAACAAAGCTTTTCTACGCCTTCTAATTTTTCTACCTGAATGCAATGGCTGCACTAATGGCTTTGTAAGATCGCCGATTTCTTTATTGTCAGAGCTTTTGTTAAGATAACTCAATTTATTCTTGATTGTTATTCCTTCAACAGACTTAAAACCCTTTTTTCTTGTCATTTTAACATCCCTTGCAAAAACGTAATCATCAAAGGTCTTTCTTTTCCTCTGACGTCTAGCTTCTTTTGAATTAGCATCCATATCAACAAAAATATCAGCTTCAGATGGGTTGGTTTTTTGATACTATAAGATTAAAAAAAAAATACAGTTTAATAAAACATAAAATATAACTTCTTAAAGTAATGAATATTACCACAATATCAGATAAGTAATACTAATAAATATTTATAATCTATCCAAGCTAATTACTTTAAAAAAATTGTTTATAATATCTTTAGAATTTGATCATCATAGGTAATAACAGCTGTAAACGAAATTATATGTCAGTTTAATTTTTGTCAGGATCACGACTTTCCCACTCTGGCTACAGCAAGATAATCGAACATTCTCACTCTAGATGAAAAACTAAGAGTTAATGCTTATTAGATTCAACGCCCCTATGCACTCAAACTAGGGCAAGAAGGATGAGTTATCTTACATGTTATCAACTTATTCTATCCAAAGCATGAAGATCAAGATTTATGGATAGAAAAGCTCACAAAAAAAAAAAATTGTATATCTTAGTAAATCAATGGATTACTAAAGCCATTCCTTTCCCTTTGCAGCCATAGCAATTATCTAGGGGAAGCACAGATGAAGATTACATTCAAGGGGCAACATATAAGTAAATATACAAGAAAATAAATATAATTAGTAAATGGAAGTGATTATGGTTTATGTAATTCAAGCATTTTTCTGAAACCATCATTATTTCATATGTGATAAGACAAAGAGAAAGTAATCTTTGTGGAAGAAGATTACATGGGAGAAGAAAAGATAGCGATGCCATTGACACTCTAAAACTAGGGAAAGCACCAGGTATTAATGGGATAACACCAGAAATGACAAGGTATGTGGGAATGAAAGGACGACTGATATTCCAGCACTTGCTCAATCTGGTATGGAAAGAAAAGAAGATACCTCAAGGCTAGGAAGTAGCAATTATTCTCCAAATTCATAAAAGTAGTGACCAAAGAGATTGTAAAAATCACCAACGCATCTCACTTCTGAGTGTACCAAATAAAGTCTACTCCACATTCCTTGAGAGAAGGCTAAGACCCAATATTTGAGACAGTCCCTGGAGAGGAGCAATATGTGTGGCTTCAGGCCAAATAGAAGCAGCGGATCTTACATAAACCATGAAGCAGATCTCCGAAAAAGGTATAGAAGAAAAGGATTTCTCACATTCTTTGTTGATATGGTCAAAGCATTCAATAGGATTAGGAAGCAACACATCGAGAGTGAAGTGCAGAGAGGGCCATTTTGGTACTTTATATGAACTAGAGAGGTGACTTCAGAAAGTGCTATTACCTTTCAAAAGAATTTAAAATCTGACAGGTTGTAAGACAAGCTTACAGTCCAAGGAAGAGGTCCTACTGTGTAGGAAACAGGAAGTTAAGACCACTACACCATGCTCACATATGCAAATGACATCGTGGTACTCGGTAATAATGAAAGAAATCTCCAGTCTAGCCTCCGTACCCTCCAAGAAGAACTCGAGCCAATCAACATGAAAATAAACATAGGCTAAACAAAAATTATGAGGAACAGGAGAGAAAACCTAGTTGGATAACGCATAAGACTAGAAGATGAGAAGCTCGAACAGGTAAAGCACTTCAAGGAAATAGGGGCTCACCTAAATGAGTGAGGCTGGGTAAATGAAGACATTAAGGAAAGTATTAAGTCAGTAGGAAGGTGCTTTGACTCTTTCAAGAAAGGATTCCTAGAGAAAAGAGAAGTATACAAGTGCACAAAAATAATAGTATACAAGAATACATTCCTTCTGATACTAAAATATGCCAGTGAATTGTGGGCCCTCACTACCAAGCACAAAAGACAATTCCAGACCATGAAGATACGCTATTTGAGAAGCGTTCAGAGCAAAATAAGAAAATACAAAATTAAGAACATCATGATAAGAACCAAACTGGATATAAGATCAGGCGAGAAGAATGTAGAACATCGGCTTGTGTGGTTCAGGCATGCATCAAGAATATCTGAGGAACACGTGGCAAGAGCAACACATGAGGTAGAAATGAAAGGAAGGAGACCAAAGTGAAGAACTGGAAAGGAGTCAATGAGGTTTGCAAGAAGACTGACATAGAATGAAAACTGTAAAAAAAATTGATTCAGGAAACACAGTGGGGATAGAGAGGGTAGATTAAGAAGAATAAGTGATTAGGCAAGGTGGCCACATGAAAGAAAAGAGATCAAAAGAGAACCACAGTTAAAAAGCAAAACAAGCAACTGTCTGTTTGTTATATGTCTGCTTTGTTAAAAAGCAACTGTCTGCTAATTCTTCTCTGCTAAAACTACTTCAATCAGTTTTCAACTTAAATTATGCCATACAATAATATCAATTAAAGCATTATCACGTGATTCAAAATATTTAATCCTTTTTTTATGCATACTAGTGTCATTTATTTGCTCATATTGTCAATAAGAAACAGAGTGATTATTTTAATTATTGTACATGTAGAACAAAATTGATGAAAACATCATTAATAACAAGTTTTTTCAACTAAATAGTAAGTTATGGTTTTCCACATGATTGATGACTTTAGAAATTATTTGATTTTAAATGTCTTTTTAAACTAAACTAAAATGGGACACACCAATAAGCTTACTTAATTTATCTATTATTTAAATTAGCTAATTAAATTTATCATCACTAGTTAAATCACTAGATTTTCTATTCCTGCTACTTTCTACTAATTTTAACATCAATATATTCTTCTATAAAGTTTACAAAAGACAATTTGGTAGCAAACGATTGATTTGTCATTATTGCATACAATTATAGGAAAATCATTTTTTTTTTTTTTTTTTTTATTCATCTATTAATTTGAATATTTTTTCAAATTAATAGAATATGAATTATTCAATAAAATCATCCTTTACAAAACAAAACCATCTTATCATGAATGGAAAAAAGGATATCGATCAAGGATCGAGATTGGTATAAATATTTATATCAATACTTGATAAGTTTACATCCATATATGGTTATAATATACTAGAGTATTATTTTTGCATTTGACTCAGAGAAGCCTTTGTATTTGGTCAATTCTCATATTGTGTGAGGAGACTACAGTTATGTAAATATATATGTATTTACTTAGGAACACTTAAAATCATAATAGGGGGATACGGTATATGCATGAAAAATATATTTTGTTCAATTTTTTTTTTTTTGGAATCATTATTGCTTTTGATTAAAGGCTAAAGAGTTTTTTCTTGTCAAATATTTGCTAAATAATAAGTTTTAATCAAACAAAAATATGCGTGAAATTTAAAATGTCTAAACGCAATGCTATTGGTTACACCGCAGTGTGACGTCAAATTTCATGTCACCATAACTACTTTGTATGGTTGCTTGGTACTTTTTTTAAGTGAAAGGCTATTATAATTATATTATTATAATTATATCACGGTTTCTTTCATAAAGTGTAGAATCATGAATCATGAGCGTGAAATCATTAACTAAAATGACTGAAAGAGGATCTGTTAAAGCACAGTCGAATAATCTTCCAAGTATAAATGCGATAATGATGATTTTTTTTTTTTTTCTTCAAATCCAGATTTTATATCTACTGAATTTAGAAGCTACAAGATAACTTTGTGATGAATAATTCAGTTTTGAAGCTCTTTTAAAACATAATTTCCCATATTAATTTGAAAACCATACATAAACTGTAAATGCACAAAAAAGTAATTTTATCAACAAATGCAGTCAAGTATACGATTACGAATTATTTTATAGAGTAAATAGGTGCATATGTTTCAGTTGTTAGAATATAATAGTTAGAATTATTATATGTAATAATTTAGGTATAGATCTCAATAGGAATCATATGGCGAGACATAATTTTGTATTGCATATAATGGTAACTTAAACAAAGAACAAAATACTAATTATATTCAAATAAAAACATTGATATACAAATAAATATTCCACAAATAAAATATATAAAGTCATAAAAATTTTTGAGGTTATGATACTTTTTTTAACATAAAGCAACAAAATTATAAATTTGCTTGTAAATGAAACGACTTATTCTTTACAATGACTTCAAACAATACAAACTAGTAATTGTAGATACTTCATCTCTTATCATGGCTTTAAACCACTTTGCTCGTAAAGTTGAGTATTTTGGAATGAGAAAAAATACTTTATCTGGTGCACTTTTCATTTTATTCTTGCACATAGTCACTAAATAATTCTTTTGCGAAAGTTTTCGCTCTCATTCCATGGTTTTACTAATCACAGAATTAGATCAAATTTAGAAAGTTTCACCAGAACCAATACAAAATCGTTTAAATAGCTTTGTTGACATGAAAAGTGACATCAGAAAAATCCCATGAAAAATGATGCATTTGAATAGCAAAAATATCTGGCCCAAAGGAATTTTTTTTTTATAATCTAATAAGAATGTTTTTATGAATGATTGAATGTTTTCCGTAACTTTTATGACAAAAATAATTTATTTAAGGTATTTTCAAAAATCATGCATATATCCTATTGCTGTTAAATATATAAAACTCTTTGAAATATTACTGATCCAACTAGTTCACATTAATTACCACAGTGAAATAATATATAATTCACCAATTTAATTATGATACATTTTAGATAAATAAAATGTGTCATACAAACTGGGCTCAGAAAATATCACATTGTTTCAGTTTTTATTTTATCAATATTATTATACTAATGAAATTAACATAAAGTACTTACAATGTCAATAATAGAAAAAGTTTCAGCCTTGTTTCAAATAAATTATTAATTTTTTAATTATTTACAAAACATGATTAAATAACTGAAGGGTTAACAACACATCACTTACTTTTGCAACCTCCTCTTCAGTTGTTTTGTATAGATGATCTTCATTTATTGTTTTTTCAAAGCCATCATAAAACAGAACATCATATCTGCCTGAAGAAAGAAAAAAATTCTTACTTTTTATGATTGTGAAATAAATTCAAAATATAAGTGATGAAAAATTACCATCGCCAATAACTGTCTTGATAACAGCTGGAAATTTTTGCATTCGATGATCGGACCACTTAGCTAGAACTTTTTCTCCGATCACAAACTTAGTTGCACCATAGGATTTCATAC
Source organism: Rhaphigaster nebulosa (assembly GCA_948150685.1). NCBI lineage: Eukaryota > Metazoa > Arthropoda > Insecta > Hemiptera > Pentatomidae > Rhaphigaster > Rhaphigaster nebulosa. The sequence continues at coordinate 32,338,072 of OX411310.1, forward strand.
TAGCATAGGATAGGTCTGACCGATGTTTTTTCCAATTCTTTTGTCTAAATTTTCTATCTTCATCCTCATGATAAGACTCAGTTTCCAATTCTTCTTCAGTTTGTTCAATAGGCAATATTTCAGGTATATCACTATTTTCTTTATCAGTAGTATCTTCATTGCTGAAATTTTGATTTATTGTTTTGAACATAACTACTATTAAGATAAAACTTTAAAAAATATGAATGGAGTTTTTAAATGATAATGTTGAATCTACACAACAAAACTTTAAGTAAAGTAAATAAAGTTTCAAATTCATTAATAGAACTAATAAAACAATATAATCAAATATTATAATACATCTGTACCAACAATGAAAAAAAATAGCATCATGCAAAATTGATGTAATTGTACTTCATAAGGAAGTTTTCACAAATACTTTACTGGATGCTTTCACATGAGTATTTTAAAAATTTTAAGATACCTTCATGAGGAATGAAATAATGAATAATATTTCAATGTAAGATAAAGCAAAATATACTTTTTTCGGCGAATGCAATAATAACCAACAGAAATGTAACAATACAACCATAGCAGTTATAACAGAACCCGTGATACCTGTGACATAGAATATTAGAACTAAAATTACTTATTCAAATCTATAAAGTGTGTGCTGCATATAAAGTGCAAATATTTTAATGGTTTAGAAATAATACTGGAAATTCAGTTTCAATTATTTGATTTCAAATATTGATTTGGTTATTAGTTAAAAGCTTCGGACTGATTATATTGGCAAAATTTAATAATTATAAGTTTATAAAAATATATAACAACAATAACTGCGGTATCTGGATCAATATAATTCTTAAAAACACAATACCAGTTCATTAAATCAATGCAAAACCATATTTTTTTTTTTTTTTTTTTTAAACTTTACTCATTAAAATCACAAGACTGAAGAAGTTTCGATTTATTTACTATTTCATATTTATATACCATGAATTACAGTATTGGTATAATTCATTGAGTAAAACCAGGATTGTATTTTCTTTCTCAATTTCCCTCCTCTCTTTTTATTATAAATCAGAAATGATATAATAAAATGCATGCCAAAATAAAACCCCAAATAAAAAGTAAATCAGTTTCCATTAGTGAGCAATTATTTTATAGGTATCAAGTTTAACTATCTTTTTAGATCTAAATAAACTGAATTATAAACTAAAATTATCAATACATGTATAATAGTTATAGATTAAATAATATATTAAAGAAACTTTGAAAGAATTAAAAATAATATAAATATGTATATATATTTATAACATACATACAATTAAAACATAGTTTATTCATAAATAAACAAGATAAAATATATTTAAACTAAAAAAATAATTAAATAAAAATGAAATACCTTGAAAATGAGGGTTTAGACCGGGATATTCTTTGGCTATTCATGGAAACCCACTCATCACACTTACTCTTATCTTCATAGTGAACTAATACCTCATTATCTTCACAGTCTACCTCTATAATACTCACAGATTTCCTTGCAAAAAATTACAAAATTATTATGTTAGTTTAAAACATATATGATTATTCAACAAATAATTATAAAAATAAATAGTAACTATATTTAAAAAATTACACCTACCATTCAGACGTGTGAAAATCTTTGACAAAAAGCACATCCCCCTCAACGAATGTATTATCTGAAACAGAAGCCTGAACAGCTTGCTCACTGTTGCCAGGCTCTTCCTCAACAGACTTGGATGAAGTTGGAAATGAGTGTTGAACTCTAGGAGCAAATTCATCGACCAGAGCACTTGCATCACAATCTAAGTTTTCTTCCCAGTTAATTTCATTATACAAGTTATTGCTTTCACTATTTTCAGAATTTGTAGTATTTTCATCATTTTGAGATTCTTCAATCAACTGGTTTACTTTCCTTTGCTTCCTTGCATTACCAAACCGTCTCATTTTTCTTCTTGACATCCTGTTAACTTTTAGAACTCGTGATATCACTCTCTTTCTTTTAGTCTTAAGTGGAAATTTGCTATAATCATTTGAAGGGCCTTCTACCATTTCTGAAACAGTATTAAAGTTAACTTTATGCATTTCACCATTCCACGACATGGCACACTTGTCATAATTTGGCTTGTCAACTAAATGATTTGAAAGTTTAAACAATTTTATGCTAAAATCTTTAAGTTTCATTCTTTGTTTTATTTCATCTTCATTTAATGTGAGATTAATACCTCCTTCCTGCATTCTGCTGCAAACTAAAATGCAAGACACGGCTTAGAGAACTATATGGACAGTAAGTTATAATTGATAGTTCATATGATGAAATCTGAAAAGAAAAGAACTGTTTTAACATTTATCGAGGTATATTGGAAACCATATCCAAAGAAAAAACAAAAAAATAAAGAATAAAAAAATTATAAACATCAAATTAAAATTCTTATTAGCACTGTACAAATTTAAAAGGCATTATTTGAACTATAAAATTTTTTTTTATTTCCTGGTTAATTCATAATGAGTACTAACCTTAACTATTCATAACTAGCCTCAATACAAAACATGAATGATGTAACAATGGCTGCCCAAGATTGACTAATGTAATAGGATGCAATAATATGATGGATAATACGTAAAAGAAATGAATATAAATTTAAATGTTAATAGTACTTATCACCAAAACGAGAGATATGCACAGGATCCACTATCTATAACTATTCATAATTACAATCTCGTATAATCTTATATGTAACTATAGCCAACACCACAAGTTAATAAGAATTTTTAACCAAAATAGAGTATGTTTTAAGTTACATTGAGATGTAAAACTTGTTAAACGATTTTGCACTTTGAAAACACAAAATATGTATATTTAATACTACAGTCGAAACGTTTAGAACGTTTGAAAAGACAACATAAACAACAGACACTTCCAGAATGCCAACTTAGGAAATTAAATAATTAAACTTCAACTTTTATGATAAAGGAGCATTTCATAACTCAAAATGTTTCTAAAAATAAAGTTAGCTTTGTTTTTTTTTTTAAATATAAACAAACTGGTTGTTAGTGATCACCGATTGACTCTTTGGATAGAGGTCATAATTTATCAGCTAATAAAAATCTTAAGAACATACGTATTTCAAATTTAATTACAAGATTTCAATATTCATTTATTACTAAATTATAACTATAAATAAAAGGTGATGCTTCTTATAATAATGAGAAAAATATTTATTGCGATATAGTTATACAGAAAAAAAAAATAGAGCAAGAAAATTCATAGCCAGGCTTTGAAACCCGGTAAATTTCCTTCTTCTTTGTTTCCCAGGATTCAATTTTATTAACTGAACCATCAATATACCAGACAAGGACATCATTTTCAAATTTGAGTTCTCCTTCTTTCCATATTTTCTTGTCTGAGTCTTGTTCAAGTTCATTTCAAAGTCAATTTTTCTAAGCAAATATTAACTTAGTGAGCTGATCCACTCTTTTCTCTTAAGCTCATTAAGGATTTTTAAATGACCTTTATAGTTACCTGATTTATAATACTAGGTAGTCTGAGTGCACTTGTCAGGACCTCCTTTTGCGACCAAATCTCCAAGGCAGTTACTGTAACCGCTACTCGAATAATACTCGCGAACAGAAACTTCTACGGATTGAGACCTCTCTTCAGAAGCCATCATCTCACTGGGACTACAAAGCTAAGATTATATAAAACCCTCTTCCGCCCTGCATTGTTGTATGGACTTGGACCTGAGAAGGGTCTGAGACTTGGACCACCTCATTTAAAGTCAATGACGGACGAGCAAAGACTCCTTGTGTTAGAAATGAAAATTCTAAGCCGTATCCATGGCCCACTGAAAGTATCCGAGAACTGGAGACCGAGGAGTTACTTGGAGCAACGGAATTGGAGAAGGATGGATAGAGAGGGATGGCGAAAGCTGCTGGAGGAGGCCCTGACTCATTAACTGGATTGTTGCGCTACTGATGATGAATTACTTTATGCTTCACCTCCATGGCTGCTGTGGAACATGTACTAATTGCTCTTGCCGGGCATAGACATATCAACCTTTGAACTCTCTCAAGCCTCATTTGTACGGTTCTTTTCCTTGCTTTCGGCCACTAGGTGACTGCTTCATAGGTTTTATCCACAGATCGAATGACCCTGATGTATAACCATTCTAGTATTTTGAATCTAATTTCCCTTAACAAGAGATAATTAAGTCTCCCCAAGAAGGCTATTTGAATCTGGAGATCGTTTAGTATCCAGAGTCTGTATAGATCGACTCTTCTCCCACAGCCATGACATCGAAAACCTATGCCGCTCTACTTTGGATTGGTCGATAACATGCATTCTAGGTATCCCGTGTTTAGTTGTAGCCGAATCATCTCTGGCAGGATATATCTCTTTACCACGTATCGACGGTCCTGGATGTAGCGTCCTCAAGCCCTCAACTGAGCTATATAGTCCTTTCAGTTATTCTTCTGAAGCTGAGCACTCCGTTCAATAATTTCTTACAAACCCAATTTTATTATCCGAATTACGCCTCATTACTACATACAGCAACAAAAATTGAAAATTAAAAATAATCCTCGGCTTCGTTTTTTATTATTGTTAGTTATGTAGTCTCACAGTTGTATATTAGAACACTGGATAGCTTCTGCATTAATATGAAAGCATATAGACATCGATTGTGTGCGATCATTGATGATGAAGACCATTTGTTGATTGCCTTCATACATGTTTAATTTACCATATATCGATATTTCACCAATCAACGTTATGCAATATCTCTAATGATTTAACGTTCACCAGAGAATGTTGTATGCCATTTACATTCTACGTATCATTGCATAGATCTATGATTAATTAAATTATAATTGGGAAATAATTTATTAATTTGTCCCCCCTCCCCAATTTTGGGAACAAGAATATGTTGCCATCACGAATAAAACTGATCCCAAGAACTCTCTTAGAAAAAAAATCCCATTAACTTATATGTTCTCATGCTAAACATACGGCCATAGACTCAGCCAACCTCCGTTTTTTTTTTGTGATAGTTAAACTAACTTAAACTTGTTCCCCCAACAACCTCTAAATATTAGCTTTATTTTACAAATATATTTCTATTTTTACAGACCTTTACAGAACTCCTGGATAATGCATAATGTTCATCGCCAAGCAAAGAAGATTAAGAGAACTAGGCCATATTCAGAGAATAGAATCTCACAAAATACTTTAAAGCAAGCTGAATGGACACTCCGGAGGAGAAAAAGAGAGAGTCCCAGATTGCATTGGAACGATGATATAGAAGTAAACCTCAGAGCCGGAGAGTAGCCGAGGGCAAGAACGAATGGAGAAGGATTGTGGAAGAGACCATGGTTCTCAATAGACCGTAGTGCCAAAGAAAGAAGACAAATTTTTATAATTTTTAAAAAAATTCAATTTGTATTCATCGGAATTTGAAATTATAATTTTTGTGATCAGCGAATTCCGAAATCATTTACTTACTAAATGGTCCTACAGCCCTAGCTGGACCGTGGCCTCACGTAGAATTGACAACCATTCCTGTTGATCTTCCGGCTTCCTCTCATTTCCAGCCGCCTCAGATTACACGTCATCTAACCACCTCAGCCTCGGTCTTCCACTCAGTCTCTTTCCGCCTGACCTACCATTCATCATCTTTGGTAGCTTCTGATCCGGCATCCTTAGCACCTGGTCTAGCCAGAGTAGTCTTCCTTCTTTGATGATTATTATATTAGGCTCGCCAAAGAGCTGTTCTAACTCGCGGTTTTTTCTGATTCTGCAATTAATTGTCGTGCCCGTTAACAGAGCCGATGATCGTTCTTTCCCAAACCTTCAGGATCACCTGTGGCTTTGAAGTTGGTATATCATTTGGTGGAAACTCACAAACTTTTGAGAGTTAAGGCTTCCTTTCAAATAGTTCTAGAGTTTCTGATAGTTTAAACAAATAGTTCCTCTCGTTAAAGCAAAAACAAAACGCTTCCGAAAATGTGATATGCCAACTTCACGCAGCATCTCACTTTGGAGGCTCATAAACTTCCTTGCTATCAACATTAGAGCTTAAGTTAATAAGGATAATTTACAGAGCTATTAAGTTTGCCAACAGAACTCTCAAGAAAAGAATTGATTTCCGACGAATATTTTGACGAAAATTCTGACGAAATATTACAAGTCCGAAGGGGTGAAAAATTTTCAGGGTAACCGGTTGTTTTATTGAGAGTTCTGATAGCATAACGTGGAGTTATATCGATAATGTTTAATACATTTTTGCCTAAGGAGCGAAACAAAAAAGTTATGATGTCTCGAATTTTTTTAAACACGTTTTGAAACATTTGGAGGCCCATAAATTCCTTGCTATCAACATTAGAGTTTAAGTTAATAAGGATAATTTATAGAACTATTAAGTAAGCCAACAGAACTCTCAAGAAAAGAATTGATTTTCGGCAACAATTTTCGTCGGAAATCAATTCTTTTCTTGAGAGTTCTGTTGGCATACTTAATACTTCATTAAATTATCCTTATTAGCTTAAGCTCTAATTTTGGTAGCAAGGAAGTTATGGGCCTCCAAATGTTTCAAAACGTGTTTAAAAAAATTCGATACGCCGTAACATTTTTGTTTCGCTCCTTAGGCAAAAATGTATTAAACATTATCGGCATAACTCCGATGTTTTTATATTTGCATTAAAGCTAGGTGTATATAAATAAAATAAATGTTTTTTTTATATTATACTCATTATTCGAATTAAGTCGTTGTTCTTTGGAATATAAACTAAGGGAATGTTATTTTCAAATAGAACATTTGCTTTATTTATTTTCTTGATGTATTAAAAACATGTTTTGGTCTCAAAAAGTATTTTTAATATCATTCTAATATAATAAAAATAATGATTTTAATAACATTTTTATCCATCCTTGGTTTCTGATATAATTTATCGTAGAAATCATTGTCTTCCAATATGTACACACTTTTTTCAGGTTTTTATAAGTACATCGTTCAAAAGAATGAGTATTGTGTTCTAATACTTGGGTTGGACAATGCCGGTAAAACAGTATGTACTTATTTATTTTATTATTTTCTTTTTTCATATTTGAGAAATATCTCACAATATTAATTTAATCTAACAAAACATTTCAGACATACTTAGAAGCAGCGAAAACTAAATTCACAAAAAATTATAAGGGAATGAACCCTAATAAAATCACAACAACGGTGGGATTGAACATTGGTAAGATTGATGTTTCTGGAATTCGACTTAATTTTTGGGATCTTGGAGGCCAAGAGGAATTACAGTCCCTTTGGGATAAAGTATGTTGTGTTGGTTTTGCTGTTTTGAACATTTGTAACCATAATTATTTTTCAAATTAAAAATATTTTTAAATTGGTGTGGGTATAGTAAAGAGATTCAATTTAAGGAGAAGTTTTTATGCATTAAGTGGCAACTTAACATTGAGACAAATTCCTTTTTTTTTAATGGCGCACCAGATTTCTAAAGTAATACTTGGTCTGCTCAATCTCCACATCCCATCTTTTTCGGTTTTCATTGATTATCTTATTCTCAGTTTCCTCAGAACTTCCAAGACGTCTCTTCATTTACTCTTTGGCCATCCTCTCGGCCTTATTTCTCCATCAGGACAGTTTTCATAGACTTCTTTTCACTCTTCTTCCATTCTAAGCAAGTGACCCAGTTATTTCAGCCTATAATCTCACTTTATTCTGGCAAAAGAAGAGATGCTCATGTCACCATAGAATTCATATAATTCTGAATTTTTTCTTCTTTGCTAAACTCCATTTTCCTGGACTGGCTCTATGATGCGCTTAAGAATGCATATTTCAAATCTCTCCATCAACTGTTTATTGTTCTTGTTCAGTGTCTTATACTCACAGGCTTATATCATTGCAGGGCAATCAGCATTTTGTTAATGGTAATGATTGTTTTCTGGCTAACCATTTTTCTTTTAAGTAGTTTGACAATGGCAAAGAATGCATGATTCCCAGCCAGAATACGTCTTCTTCTTTCCTATCTTTCGTTCTGGCTATCATTAAGACAAATTCTTACTTACATATAATTGTGATTATGCTGATATTCAGTATCATTATACTTTTTGTTCTTTCTCTACTTCCAAGTTGCCACTAGGTGTATCATTATATAATTACTTATTTAAATTTATATATATCTTCTTATATCTAAGGTGATATCTTAACATTCTCGGCCACCACAGCCTTGATAAAGGAAATTTATAGGCTCATTGCACTAAAGGGCAACAATTGTCTCCTTGAAATCATCTTGATAAATATAATGAGATTTTTACCACATCTGCAGTCACCGTGACTAAAGTTATTCCCAAATTTTAGACCTCAATAACTTCTGTAACAATTGTGATTATTAAATTCTGTTTATTTAAATATTTTGCAGTTTAGTTTATGAAAATCTGCCAAGTTAAATGGGAATTATTACTCAATGTCGAATAACTATTGTCTTGATTTTTTTTCTAGTATTATGCAGAATCACATGCAGTAATATACATTGTTGACTCCAACGACAGGGAAAGAATTGATGAATCAAAAGAAACGTTTGGTAAGTTTTTACCTCATTATTATTATTTAAAACAGTGACAATTATAGGAAAAAAATAATAATAATAAATCAGTCCCACTACTACCCATAGACAGCCTCTTGGGCGAGTACTTGGTTCCTAATTTTCACCCTAGTTCTTTGAGAGACAGTGTTCCATCGACTCTATTTATTCCTTGACTCTCAGGTGATGGGTATAAGGCTGGGGAAAAGCATCTCTCAAATCTTAATATGGTTGGATTTATGCTTCTTTTAGACACTCAAAATCTTGGGTCTTCTTTGTCTTTTTTGTTTATTTTTGTTCTTTCTATTTTTATGTTATATTATATTTTGTTAAACTATTTTTTTTTAAAGAAATTCAATTATTTTTTCTATATTTATGATGTTATCTCCCAGCTGATGATGCTATCATTGGAGGTTTCTTTCAATGTCAATCTTAATGCTGATAAATTTCACTTATATTTTGTCAATGAAGTCTCATACGAACTTGTCTCTTGTCATCTGTGCGAGTAAGATTGGAGGAAAAAAAAAATGTTGCTGGTAGTAATTTATTAATTGATTTTTTTTAAATGCTAAACGAAATTACAATGGATCCTCGCTATAATGTGGGTCAAGGGAAAAGAAACCATCCGCGTTACAGCAGAGACAGAAAAATATAAATCATTGTTAGAACTATACACACATGAATGTAATAAAAGATAATTTATTGTAAAAATATATTTTACATCAATAATAATAAGTCATATTGAACAAAATATTTTGATGAGAACAAACCAATGTACTCATAACCTATTCTGTTTGCTATAATCTACTTAAATCTTGAACTGAAGATGAATGTATAACATTTGAAACTAGTTTTCAATAAAAACAAATTTATAGAAGTGGCAAATAATTTATCAATCCCTAATTACAAGTATGTCACCAATATTTTTAATTCTTATTATTACAATTATTTTTTGTTCTGCAATGCTGGGAAACAAAAAAAAATATATTATTTTCATCTTATTTTAAGACTAATCAGATATTGGGACTGTCATATCCAAATCCGTTGTATAACGAGCCATTTTATGAGGGTACACTGTATTTAGAATCACCTAATTTTCATGTATTTGAAAAATACTGTTTCTGTTGGGTATTTAATTAAATTTTGATATTTTAGATAAAATGATAGCGAGCGAAAATTTAATTGGAGTTCCTCTATTAGTGTTGGCAAATAAACAGGATATAGTTGATTGCATGGGTGTAAGGGAAGTTAAGCCTATTTTTAAAAAAAATGCACATATGATTGGCAGAAGGGATTGTATGGTTATGCCTGTATCAGCTCTCAATGGGTAAGTATCAGACAGAATTAAGTAAGAATATTTAATAAGAGGCCTTAGAAAATTAATTTCACCTGCTAAGCAATTTACCTTAACCCATTCAATACTGAGAGCATAATGAATGGTCTGCTCATTGAGTCCCTTCTCAGTGACTGAGCACGGAATATTGCGCTCTTGTTACCCCTTCTGAATGACTAAGAGTGTGCTTTGTCCCTTCACTATTTATTAGTATTAGACTGCCTCTGAGCTCTCAGTCATTCAGAAAAGCCTTCCTCGCCACTTCAGTACTTCTGGAAAGGATTCAAAAACCAGGAGCAAGTGATAGTTTTGGGATACCTTTCAGTGTTTTGAAGTATCTTCAAATTTTAGGTAGGTGAACCACATTTTTAGTGAAAAAACACTAAGGAAATTTTTTAAAATATTTTTAACTTACATTCAACAATAAAAAAAAGTAGTTTATGTTAAAAGGCAGTAACAGTGACAGCTGCAGTTTTTCGTTTATTGCGCAGTTTGTTCGGCAATTTGGCTGCCGTATTGAATGGGTTAATATCTTTATTAAATCAAAATAGTATTAAATTTCATTTTTCAACTTATTTGTCTTAAAGTTTCTATTATATATTTTCAATTGTATTTAAATTAGTCCAAAGATTAACATGGAGAAGAAAGAGATTATACATTTTTAATTTCCTATGTGTTTTAATTTCTTATATGTCATAGAATATTATGTTTACAATAATACAATCTGAGATTAGTTTATCTAAGTCTAATGGTTCCAATTACTGATCATCAATGCCCGCTGTATTCAGTTTTTTTAATCACTACAAATTTATTGATTTCTTCAAAGTATATTGCATTAGAATGTTATAAAATATTTATGAACAATCTTTAATATTGTTTGGAAAATGTATTCATTGGTTACCTCTTTAGTGTAATGGGTATGCTAGGTTGCAGTGTACCAACCAAAGAAACATCTACAGATAGTTTGCATAAAATAGATTACAATTAATTATTTTAATATATAGTACTATATTACTACTCCTACTACTAGCCAAAGCCTGCCTTGGCTGTGGAACCATTAGGCGATGCGCTGACCAGTAGAGGTCAGTGAACTCTGTGAACTCTGAGCTCTCATTCTGTGAGGTGAAGTTGATCGTCTCCTCGTAGTACTCACTCCATAATCAACTCCTTTAACTTACTGACTTATCAAATAATTATTTGTCTTCTATGGCTAAGTATTTTGAAGCAATACTCAATCGAACTGGATTTAAAAGTAGATGCTGGTTCAATTACTGCCAGTGAGAATTTATTTTTATTTGGAAGCCTACTAAATAAATCTCAAGCTTTCCATTCCATGCCAGAAATGCGTTGATAATGTACTAATATATATTATTGTTGAATGATATAATTATTGGCAATTTATATTTTTTCCAGAGATGGTGTCGATGAAGGCATTTTGTGGCTGGTTGATTGTATTAAAAGAAACAGCCATATAAGGCCACCAAGAAATCATGATGAAATGTGATTATTTTACTATGTTACTACTGATGATTAAAATTTATATTTAAATTTATTTATATATATGGTTATATTTATGATTGTCCATTCTTAATAAAAAGCATATTTTAGTAAGTGTTTGTTCATGGTCATTACCTCACTTAACCAGTCCTTAAATAACATATAAGTAAATAAAGTTATGAAGGCTTTTAGAAAACCATTTCCATGTAATCACTGAATATGATAAATGGTTGCTGGAAAATTTGATATTAATTATTATTATCATTTTATCATTACTTTCTTAATCAATTTAAATTAAGAGACCTAATAAAGCAAACTTATTTCGTAGCATACATAATTTTATGTGTTAAGATTTACAAAATCACGGTAAATTCTTGATAAATATTTATTAAGAATATAGAGTGAGGAACCAGAAGATAAAATGACACTAACTAGAAGAAAGAGATAAGACAAAACTAGGCACAAACAATATAGCTCTAGTTTATTAAGTTTTATAAAGTCATCAATGGATCAAAATTTAATTTAACCCAAATTGAAGAAGGGCAGCCCATATTGCTATAACTAAATTGATTTGTTTATTCTTTAAACAACTTCAGATAAAAGAATAAACAGACTTCGGGTAGAAGACAAAATGCTTACTCATCTTAAGTTTAAAGGCAGCTTTGGATTTACGATCTTGTCAAAATTTAAGTTTAAGTAAGTGTTGCAAAATAGAAGGATTACTCCAAACTTAATAAGAGCCAAAAAATCAAACATTAAAATCTGTTTTTAAAATGGTAAATAAAGAAAGAAGGGGAGGAAAAGGAGGTAAATACAAAAGAATCAATGTTACATCCATTTTATGGTACTTGTAATAGTTCACAGTAAATGGATGTAGTACAAGAATTTCATTGTAGAATTGTAGGTTAGAATTTCAGAATTTTTTTTTTCTGGAATAATATAGTGTGTAGTTAGTAGAAACAGGTTCCATGGTTATTAGTTTATTTCCCTGTGGTTAGAATGCGGTAGTGTGTTACCAGACAGATTCGAGAATAGTGGAAAAATCTTGAATATCGCAAACCTCATTGAGAGGTATGGATGTATGAATGAAGAATTTAGTACTCCTGAAAAAGTTTCCGACATACATTTTTCCACCACGCATTCACTTGATTATTATCAGTTTTGAGCATAATATGATGTGATGGGTCACAGCAGGCCCGATGAGAGGAGGGGCAGCTGCGAATGCTGGCCATGACCGGCAGATCAGGTTTTATTTTTATCTTTTAAATTCACTACATGTAAAATATTACGTATCTTTTTGCTGCATATGTTATACAGGACGAGGCTGGGCTTCAGTGGTGAATTTCATATTTGGTAGGGGCCAGAGAAATTTGCCCCTTGGTTTCCCTCCACAGTCCTGGATCAGGGGCGATGGAAGAAATGATGAATGCCTGCCGTAATTTTTTTGTTTCCTTAAGTACATTTGTTTGTTGTTAGAAAGACAAGGTTTGTTACCTTGTTTTTTTTTCTGTCATGGTATCCAAATCAGCACAAAAAGGTTTATCGCCATTAATCGTTTTTACTCAGGTCCCTTCCACCACATTATGGCTTCACAATCTGTACTTCAAAAAATTATATAGTGTTATAAGAGTGAACTATAAAAATGAACCTTTAATATCATTAATTAAAAAATGAAGAAAGTTTATCTTATTAATCTTTGACTATAGTCTCAATTAGGATACCTTAATTTGAATTATAAATAATAAATAACTTTTAGAAAAAAATAACAGTAAAGACTCTGACCATATTGAAATTACTTGCAATGACCAGGACCTAGAATCTGTAGTGATGAATATTTGACAACTATGGACACAAATAACGGAATAATTAGCCAGAAAGTACTGAATCATGAGAGGAATTCCAAAGGCATATTGAAACAGACACCAGCTAAGCTAAGCCTTGACTTTTCAAAACCAAGGTCAAAGTACGGAAATAATTATGATAATGAAACAAGATCGAGATGGTCTGAAGCTTATCCTCAGCAACATAACTTAGGTCCAGATAAAAAAATTATATATTTAAATTTAGAATATCAAAGAATTGATTGACTTATCCATTTAAAAAAAAAATCATAATTATTCATTCTACATAAATATTTATTGAAAGGTTAATAGGCCTATAATAGCTAAAAATACCTTTGACTACGATCACAAGAAATCTTACTTCAAAATATAACTTTTGTTATCATTGTATTTATTTTTCAGACAACAATAAAGAGCACTGTGAATGGAAAATGGGCAAATTAGTGACAATTCGTAACTAAGTATTTACAGAAATGAAGAAGGTTAGTTATTTCCTTAAGGCAAAGTAAACTACATGACATTCTTTCCAGTACACATAAAAATAATCTTTGAGAGCAATATTTATTTAAACAATGAAATGGTGAGATGCATTAATTATACTATATATACAAGTAAACTCATTCTTTCCAGGTTATCATGTCTGATTAATTTCAGTCTTTCTAGATAATTCAATAATTGCAAGAAAAGGTTAAAACATAAGCTTTTGATAATCATATCATTTTGGCTTAATAATTATACCATATCCAATTACCCATCTGATGCAGTTAGAAGTATTCAAATAGTTCCAAAAATATTTACAGTACCTAAGAAACTTTATGGAGGGAGCCAATAATTCTACGTATTTACAAGAATATGTTAGTACTCGTTACTAGTCTGCAATTTTTTTTTTTTTTTTTTTTAACTAACAACTGAGCTAAATTAAAATCCATTCATGAATAATTATCTAATTAGGGTGCCCTGTCCTTCCCAAATATTTTTTATATTTACAAAATATAGCAATAATAAAACAAGAGAAAAAAAATATATACATAATAATTATAGAATATATATATTTGTTTATTCGGATATATTAAGTACTCTTATTTAAAGTTATTTAACTATTTAAATAATCGAGTGTACATTTTTAAAAATTAAACACATATGTACACATAACTTAAAAATAATACAATTACATAATAAACATGTGCATATGCGTACATGATCAATGCAGGCACATTTCTCGATTAGTCTCCTATATACAGATATACAAGAAAGATATGTACAACAAATTTTGACTTTACAATCTTCCTTACTAATAACATCTTTTAATCAATATTTTAACAAAAAAAAATAAAATGATAGTTTAATGTCTTAAAACATTAAAAAAATCAATATGTATACTTTAAATAATACTTTCATTAATGGACAACAAGAAATTACTTTTATTATAAACAAGTGTTTAATGAAAATTGTTATTCATATCACAGAGATGGTAAAACTTAAAAAAAAACAAAAATAAAATAACTGAAAACTAAAATTATAACAAAATGGTAATAATTTCTATGTATATGTTTTAAATAATAAAGATAAGTTCAACAATTTATTGTATAAAATCAAAGTAACGTAGCATTTTCGCTTTTGATTTTTAAAAAATAAATAAAAAAATTTATGAAAAGATTTGATTCACACCTTAATTAAATGAAAGATAGTACACTACTTTGAAAATGCTTTTTTTTTTTCTTCTCGCTACTAACAATCACATCATTATAATAGAATAATTTAACCAATTATCATTAATCTTTGGGTTTTAATTTCGAAAATAGATGAGGCGCTCAAGGTCAACTGAATAAAATATTATATTAAATAATGTTTAAAGGATCAGCTGTTCAAAATTTAAACATTTAGAAAAACCAAGAATATATTGTCGATTTGGTGTTAAAAGTGATCAACTGCATTTTTGTAAAAATGAAAAGTTATTGCTATATACCAATGCTTGAACCAAATTAACGCTTAACAATTTTGTCAATAATGAAGCGCTAATTTGGTTTAAGCACAGGTAAATAGCAACAAACTTTTAATTTTACAAAAATGCAGTTGATCACTTTTACTACCAAACCGACGATATCATAATGACGTTAAAAGTTTCAAAACCCGAATTAAATAATAGATAAATTTTAATTAATAGGTCCATTTTATTGGAAACAATATCGGCCATATTTAATAATGATCTAGATAACTTAGTAAAATAATAACATTAAAGTTATGCAGAAATCAATAGCACAGTTGGTAAAAGTGTAAATATTTGAAGGAAATCAACTAAGTATCTTAATATTAAAAAAAAATATCAAACAATTTGATAATAAGGAATACACAATGCTCAATAGTAGATTCCATAATTAAGCACTTAAAAATAAATAAATATTACTACATATAAAACAAATTGACCATTGAATAGCCATTATCAGCATTTACTTTTGGTATCGTAACACATTTAAAACTTTAATGCTATACTTCTTTTACTAATTTAATTAAAATATCCATTTTACCTGCCACAAGACAGAAAAGGATAAAAAAAAAAAACTTAATAGATAAAATAAAATAAAAATTCTGTTTTAACTGATATAGAGCTCTAGATTAATTGACTTAAACAAATATAGGCATATAAAGTATGGTTAAGGAATGTATATCACGTCATTGTGATTTGAGGCCACTCCAGTTCCGATAAGATTCAATCTCCGTCAAGCAATTCATTTCCCTCGAGTAGACTCATGTCATTGCCAAGTTTCGGATGGGAAGTTGTTTATCTCCGCCTGATCGGTAACTGTAGCACCACCGCAATTATATGACACTCTTATTCTCATCCGAAGAGGGCACTAAAAACAATAATTGCATAAATATCATATTTTAAGTAGGAAAATTAAATAAGAACTATAAATTATTCTTCATCACTATAAAATATGTATTTATAAACGAACATATGTGACTGTACAATAGTTGACCATTAAAATATCATCAGCCTTAGTCATACTTGAGGGAACCCAATGACCAACTATAAAGTCTTTCTTTCTTCAATTTCATTCAACCTGTTGTATACAATAACATTAATATTTACATTAGTTTTATTTATTCTGTGGCAATATGCAAACCCTAGGTTTAATTAATTGCTTTTACAGTTCTAAAGTAAAAATAATTGGATTGAAATAAAAATAATTGGCTATGAGAAAAGTGAAGTGTAACACATGCATTCCAAAAAATACTCGTACAATAAAGCAATTATTAAAAAAATTGATATATTGTTGAGCAAAAGTGCCACTAAATTAATTTAAATAAAAAATGGAACAACACAAATAAGATATCGAGCCAATGTGTCAGAGTAAGCAATGCATTTAACCATATGATCCTTAAGGGGGTTCCTTGAAATTTTCGATGTCTGTTATCACATAACAGGGTAATACAACTGTTACTATAATATTTGTATATATAAGCAAGATTTATAAGAGAGATGGATATATGTGTGATAAATGCAGAAAGAAATGAAATTCCAGAGGGGCATAGATCAGATGAGGACTCCTCCCCGAAGCAATGATACAAAACAATCGATCAACTGTTTTAGTCTAGCTGTCTCTAAGACACCCTTATATGCAATGCAATTACAGTTATAATGTATACTCCATAAAGCTTAATATTATGATTATGATGACGGACATTATAGTATGACACCAGGATTGTCGGGAATTGCTCAAAGAAATGAAACCTATACACCATGTAACTTCATTTTTCTGGTAGGTTGAAGCCCGCATTGTAAATTATCATCTGAGCTTTCTTTGTGAGGACAGAAAAAAGATAAGAAAACAAAAATGTAAAAAATCAATATTGAAAATAAAGGAATGAATAAAAAAAAAAATATAAAATACATAAAAATAGATTCTATTTGGATGCCCAGCGATACAGAATGAAAAAATTCAAGGAATTAAAGTCTATGCACTGTAAAATTCAAGGCGCTTTTCGTCAATTTATTGGATTAAATTTAAAAGAAAGTTGGAACCATAAAATGTACTTGAGAATGAATCTGAATGATTATAAAGGCTGTATTCCAGTTTGATAATGAAAAATTGTCACTTAACTCCTTACATTGAGGTCTCAAAGCATCACCAAAAATAAAGACAACTAAAAAATACAGGATAAATTTTTTAATTTATATATATATATATATATATATATATATATATATATATATATATATATATATATATATATATATATATATATATATATAACAAAATAATCATAAATATAGGAACAAAATTTATCCTGGCAATCCTTTATCCTTACCATTCTACCCGCGGCCTTGAGACAAGGGGCGAACAGGCTAACTTATAGGAAGATCAGTGTAAATCGGTCGAAATTGAAACGGAATTGTTTTGAGCTAATACATTATATTACAGTTCCATCCCAAGTTCATGTATCGACAGACAGAGCGAGCCGGTAAGGTGAGACAGAACATAGAATGAGCACATGCTTGAGAGAGAAGGACTGATGAACGAAGTTAGTGGAAGGAGGCTTTTTCTTTTTATAGCTTTCATGGAATCAGAGATGGTAAGGGAAGCAACTACATCTACTTCCTTCTCAATATTTTGTACACTTCTTGTTTAATGCTGGTGGAACCAGCACTAAACAAGAAGTGTATTATTATATATAGTATAAACGGTATTATTAGATTAAAATTAAAAATTACTGATGACTGGCTGTATTTCAAGCATAATTCCCGATTTTTTCTCCAAAAAAAAAAAAAAAAATTCAAGTAGAATTTCTGATCTTCAAGGCAGCTGGACACCCTTTTACTAATGCAGTTACCAAAATATTATTTAATTCACACATACAAAATATTAAAGATCTAAATACCTTGTTTGGAGTTGTTATTCTCAACACCTGTGTGACCACACCATTGTCAGCAATGACAGTACCTGACGGTGGCATTAACTGAAGTTGGAATGTCTGAAAATAAAACAAATAAATAAACAACTTATGTAAACCAAATTTATGTTATTAATATTATCATACTATAATATAAAAGGACAGCCCCTTTTTTGTTTGTAAGCACTAACCGTAAAAACAACAGAATCAATTTTTACCAAAAATTTAGATTACCCCACACACACACAATCAAATCAAGCAACAGAAAAGCATTGCCATGTTAGCTAGTATATCGTAAGTCAAATAATAAAATCAAAGCATTAGATAACAAAAAAACAGAATCACAAGTGACTTGATAAATTTCTCTTGGGGAGGGGGACCAATGAAACTATTAAAAAAATTAGAATTTGAATAGCATCTTTAAAGTTAAAAGATCAAGAGGACAACCAACTAATGACAAGCTTGGGTAGATGCGGAGTGCTATAAAAAATAAATATAATAAAAAATCAAGATTTTTGTTATATTTTCTTCTGCTTTACAGAAACATAGCCAAGGGATCCAATTTCTTTGCTATGTGTGCCGGTGAGAACAACAGTGATGTAAGTAAATTTTAGTTTTTTTTTTTTATAAAGTGAATGCAGGAGTATCATTTGAGTACTAAAAATTTATTTAAATGGTATATGTATAATATATCATTTAAGTACATTCATAAAGCATTGACTTTAATGAAAAAAAAAAAATCAAAATTGATTTACACAACTATGGTTCTCACTGGCACATATGTGTCCTATTTTGGGTTAGCACACATGAATTGATGAACAAACAACTTCTATTGATGAAAACGATTTGTAAACCTAGGTTAAAGAATAATTGCTTGAGGATTATCTTCCAATTATCAAATCAACTATAGTTTATCACCATGATGAGATCAGCAAGGTGAAAATATAGGAAAAAAGAGATCTTCATTAAATTGAATCACTACTAAACAAGCTATCGCTATGATTGTCAGTATTTAAATATCACAATGAATAGGATATGAGACGAAACCATTCTATAGACACTAAAGCCTCGAAAATGCCATAAAATGCACCAATTTTAAAGATATTAATTTTGATTCGGAGGTTAAGGAAAAGCCATTAATAACTAAAGGTGATCAATCAAACAGAAAAAAAAAAAAATTAGTGGTAAATTATTTACATACAACCATTCAATGATAATTTTTAAAACTAAATAATACTAATAATAATATTAAATATAATTATAATACTATAATCGGTAAACAGAACAGACAATTATTTTTATTCAAATGATAGATGAGCAAATGAGATAATAAAAATAAAATAAAAACAAATAGGTACCCTCGGAACTGCGGCTTGAAAAATAAACTCAGTAAAAGGTGTAGATGTAGTATTATAAGCAGCCACATTAACGATGGTTGTATTAGGAGAATCGGGAACCTTCTGTAGAGCGAAGTCTATCCTCAACCCATCTTTTTCATAAACTGTAGACTCTATACAAATAAAAATTATTTCACAATATGACATAGACCATAATATGCAAACTAAGAATTTAATTTTTCATAGGGGGAAAATATCTTCCTTGTATCAAACAAGAGATCAGTTTTAAAAATAATTTAACAATTATGATTTGATGATGAACTATTACATGCATGCTTCCTTCGATGGGGGAGGGAGGGATTACTACAGCCTAAACAGTTTTGGCGAGCTAAGCTCCAAGGTAGCACTTCATAAGAGGGTCTTCTGAGATATAAAAAAATGCATGTACAGTCTACACAAAATATTAATAATATAAATAAGGAAAATCCAATATCCTCTGTACTTAGCTTTTCTGTTTTAATTAGTCCCAATCGTAGACAACTTAGTCCAAATGTTTACATGACCTATAATATGTCAAGGACTTTCTTTAACTCTAAAACATCTGACACTTTTTGAACAACAATTGATTTGTTATATTTTGTTCTTTATAACGAACTTTACCTTTGAGATAAAATACAGAAGTCAATGTCACATTTGAACAATTGTCACATGAAACAGTGGAAAACTTAAACCAATTGTTGCAAAAAAAATGAATTGTACCCCTTTACCCAAACACCACAGAATTAATTTAACCAATACCATGGCGTTTTTAAAAAATTTATATAATCTTGAGACAATATATATAATTTTACTAGTATATTTTTAGCAAGGGGCAAGAAAAGAGCACATTTAAGTATACAATTTCATTGAATTTACTGTAAATATAAAAAATAAATGTATGGAAAATCAGAAAAAGTTAAAAGTCTTTCAAAGCTGTGATGACTCTAGATATACACGAGGATCACCCAAGTGAGCTACAGAGCGATCCAGCAATTAATCAGGACAGACCAGCCATAAGTAAAATAAGTAATTTGTTTTTATTGATATTTACATTTTTTAATAATTTTTAAAACTGTCAAATTTGGGTCCCCTTAAATTATTATTCAACAATAATAAACTAAATTTTCAGTTGGCGTACGAATGATGATATAGAAGGACCAATCTAATTAGGGATTGATAAATTATTTGCCACTTCTATAAATTTGTTTTTATTGAAAACTAGTTTCAAATATTATATATTCATCTTCAGTTCTAAAACACAAAAATTAAAATACCAGCAATTTAAAATATAGTTTGGTATTATTATACATATTAAATTATATGTCGTCAAAATAAATATACTTATTCATATTAAATTAAATGTAATATAAATATTTGGATATTTATATAAATGCGAGGGTTTAAGGATTGTTGTTTATAAAATTTTCTTGGTTTGTTCAAAATTTTTTAAATTAAATCTACTTCAAACAATATTTCAATACGCCACATAAAAACAAGATTTAAGAGTACTAACAAAATTTCAGAAAAAAAAATAATAATAAAAAATGGAATGCACCAAATTGGTCGGGTGAGCCACATAAAAGGTTGGCATTACTTTGGAAGGTTTTAATGTTAGTTTAAGATAAAGAATAAAATGCCATAATTTATGCTGAAAATAATATACAATTCATTTATAACTAATAGAACTTTACCTTGAGGCTGGACTAGCGGTATAGGAGGATCTACCAGGTAGTCATTTACTGAATTAATAGCATTGAGGATGTTATTGTTGTTATTTTGAAGGGAAAGAGTAGAATCATTGCTAACTTTGATATCTGCCGGCGGCTTCTTATCAGAAATGATATCATAAGATGAGTCTAAACCACCTGTAAACAAAAGAAAAGTTATAATACAAATAAATCTCTATCTAAGAATATTCCAGTCCAAGCGAACTCATGCAGTACTGTGTTGGAACTAATGTTTTTTTTCTTTACCCTCCGATTTTATTTAGAAATATATACATAACTTACAAGATGATATTGCTAAAAAACCATAAGTTTCAACTAAGTGATGCATCAGTTTGCCCTCTGACTGCCATATTCTTGTGGACGATCTATAGTCATCTTATGTGGGTTACTAATTTATTCATTCAAAGATATATAATTAATTCGTAAAAAGTGTTATATTGTTTTCACTCCAATTTTAGAATAATTGAATTTATAAGAGAAAAACCATTATACTGTTAAGAATCAAAAGATAATGCAATTACCTAGAAGATCCAAAAGGTCTTGATTTGTATCTGTTGTAGGCTTGGGTAAAGGTTCAAGAATTTCATTGTCCCCATCACCACCAAGAAGAACGAGGAGAGCATTCTGAAAGAGAAACAAATAATATAAATTAGATGGAAAATCAAAAATGTATTATTATAATTTGACAAATGGCTTAGCTAATAAATATCAGACATATAATACATAAAAACATGCCCTAGTTGGAGGGGAAAATGAAAATATCAGTAAACAAATTTAACAAATATTCCATGTGACAAAATTTTATTATTTTATTGCATTCATCATTGAATGAAGTTTATAATAACAGTAACTTCAGATGTAAAATAAAAAATTCAATACAATGAATTAATAAAAACTCACCTCTGACATTTTATCGTGAATTTGAGGAAAAGTATTCCGTACAGAACTATTGCTATCGATTAGATCTTCCTCGCTATCCAATTCATGGCTTCCATTCTGGCTAGTGTTTCCATTGTTCTTTTGAATTTCCAAAGGTGGCATTCTTTCTAATAGAGCATTCCGCAGATGTGAAAATTTGCCAAATAACTGGCCATATTCAACCCCTCGCTGTTGTAACTCCATTTGGACGTGTGAACCAAAACTTTCTATCAACTCCCGAATCTTACTGAAAGCAAATAAAAAAACAATTAAATAAAGCAAAACATCATAGAACCTAGTTCATGAATCAATATCAAGACCAAATTATAATTTTATATAAATACTTTAGTTCACTTAAATGCACAAATAATTGGTAAAGAGATTTTTCAAAAAATGGAAATTGAATTTTAAAGATTTTTAATTTCAAAGGAGAAAATAAATTTAATATTATGTTAGAAATAATACTAAAATAATTCATTAGAATATCTGCAGAAGATAATTAGAAAAAATATTAAAAAACTTTACTTGGATTGCTAATGCTCTTGGAGGATTGAAAGGTTAGAAAATTATGAGATTAACTTTTCTTATTACTTAAAGTAATTCAAACTAAAAATAAGAAACAATTTTTTCATGTCAAAGAGTAATTAATAAGAGAGAGTAAAACACAAGATAATACACCAATAGTCATAAGCTATACCCTCATTAAATTATAATACATTGTCCATACAATTACAAGATAAATAAGAATTATTGGATTTGAATAATAAAAATAAATTAGATACCTGGTTTCAGTTGGAAACCTAGTGCTCAATTTAGTTAACGAAGTCAGAGCATACTGTTTTGTAATTGGAGTGTTTTGAGGTGAAGAAAGTAATCTTTGGTAAACAGCTAAAACCTCGCCCTCTGAAACCTGTAACAGATAATAATATAATGATACTGCTAAGAAAAAGATATATAAAAATTAAATTAAAAAACAAAATTTTTAAAACATTATCTATGAATATAAATAACAATACTATTGATTAATAGATCAAATTTGAAGGGAATTAGTAAGAAGAAGGTGAAGTGATACTATCTGAAGGTGAGTGATACCATTAGTACTCAAAACAGATTCGGACCCTTATCGAAGCCCAATAGATGACTCGTAGCCAACATATAAGCAGCCTGTTAATGCTTAATCTCCCACCTATTCATTTAAGAGATTTAAAAGAATATGTAGCACTTGTTACATTCCTTCGTTATGACAAGGTCCTAATGGCATCAGGCTGAAAACCACTATGAGAGGAGTTATCATGTATCCCAAAAATGCCGATGTATATTGCAAAATAATACCAAGTTTAAGAACAGAGGGTGCTGACTTTCACACATATCACCTTCTGGAAGAAAAAAAGCTCCTGAGTAGTCTCAAAAAATTTGCACTATGCTACACTTGGAGCAAATATAAAACAAGAGCTTGCTAGCCAATGTTATCTCACAGTTTAAAGCACCTCTCCCTATGTTTTTACTTTCTTGTATGCAGTAATTGCAAAAATTTCCGGTTTTCAGATTTGATGTCTGTGTGCATATGTGTATGTTTGTGTGTGTCAATAGTTGGACATCACGTCGAGTTCATTTCTGAAATACTGCTATCTTCAGAAACTAGTAACCAAATTCAAAATCACTTTTTGAGCAACTGATTTATAGTTTTATACGCGTACAAGGAAGTCATGTGGTGTCCACATCAGATATTTTGTTAAAGGGAAGAGGAATCTGAGAATAATGGATTACAACTTATTGGAACAGCAGAAGTCTCATCTGGTTATACAAGCACTAGAGGCCAGTGTGACTTGTTTTAGACAGCGAGTGTGGTTCAGTGTCCTCAGTGGAAATGAATGCTGAGTTCTAGAGAATATTGCCGTATTGTGACTAATTAATAATTAATTGATATAGTTGGAGTTTTAAGATATCTCAGCTATTCACTAGCTTCGAGTATTCAAAAGCTTCGAGTATCCATGAAAGATTTAATCAAAGTGACAAAGATTATTCAGAGAATAAATTTAATTATAGAACAGATAGTCAAACAATTGAGCAGCTTACTTGCAAAAGGATACATATTCATCAAATAAAGTGTTTTTCATTTAAATTTCATTTGCATGAATTGAATCGAACCCTACAATCATTTCCCAACAAAACAGAACAAATCTTTTACTCAGGCAAGGCTCAAATTTGATGTCAGTATCAAAAGAAAACAGGTTCATTCCCTACAATATTCTTAAATTTTCTAAATTGGATATGTGCTCTTTTGAAAGTAAGCTTCTCCATTGTCTAAAAAATTATGTAAAATTAATATGGATATTGTAATAACCTTCAATCCCGATGTAGTTAACAATAAATCGCCAAACTCTCCAATGCACCATGTCGCAACCTGCGTAAGTGGTTGACGATCTGCTGTATCACTTTCAAGGGCTGACCATAACTGAGGTACCATATATTCTTGCTGGCTAGGATTTGCGACCAACAATTGAATGGTACATGACACTACATCGTCCCGAACATAGTTTCCAGCCTGAAAAAAAAAAAAAAAATTATTGAGTAAAATTTGTTTAACAAATTAAAGAAAAGATCAGAAATGTTATTTTCTAGAATTTGACAAGTTCAAGATAAGTATCAGCTGACATGATATCACAGCCATTTTATGCCTAATTATCAAAAGCCTTCATGAAGAACTATGAAAACTATACAATATTTACATTTAACAGAATTATTATAAATATAAAAAAAATTTATGGTTAAGCGCACTTTCAAAAAAAGTTTTATATTATTGTCTTAAAAACAAATATCTGCTGTACTCATCCAATTGACATTACTTACAGCTTTGGGCAAGTCTAATACAAATATTGTTTGCTATATCTTCACTAATATTGATTGGATTAAGATTTTTTTTAAAAAAATTGGTTTTGCAGACAATGAGTTATCTTTCAAATGACCATCTGGAACGTTCCACGAGAGGTATGGTTTTAGAGTTATTAAAAAAAAAAAAAGTGAACAAGTTTCCATGGGAGCATACATAGAATACTTTAAAAAAAAACATGTATACAAAGTCGAATGCAATCTTGGCTAATACTGGTCCAATTTAATCATATTTTTTTGTTTTGTAGAGAATTTAATTACCCTACGACTTTATAGAATTTTCAGTACTTATGTATTATCCTATCAGCCTGCTGTGGGTTATAACCTATACTATAACCTTTCTTATAAGTACTTTATTTTCCTCTTTTCTTGCCAGAAATGATTAAAATTTGGGAATTACCTTCTACAGAAGAAAATGAAGTAAACTATTTTCAAAGTTTAGGAATTATTCCACTGAAGAGAGTCTGAGAGAATGGGCATATGTCTATTTATTCAAAATTGAAAAGCAATGGAGACGTAATATTAAAGATTGTGACAAGTTTTTGAAATATATTATTTTATTTTTTTAATAAAGGAATTTCAGGAAATGAAATGCAATTTAAATTTAATTGACGCCAAATAAATTTGCATACATACGAATCAGTTTATAGTATCAGGTTATAACCCACAATAGGCCGACTGGATAATGGCTGAAGGGCTTTAAGGAGAAGACTTCAGGAAAGTTTCATCAAAATTGTTACAGCCATCTTGGCACTACAATCTATAGAAACCCAAGTTTTTCAGACATTAAGTACAGGGTATCTGATTTGGTATAGTACACAGACTTTGGAGGCTAAAAGCAAAAAACCACAAAGAAAATAAAAAGTAATCGCGGCACAGACAAATAGCATAAAATGTGTTTTTTGGACTCAGAGGGCTTTGAAACACAAAGATCCACTGAAAACTGCACCTGTTTACAATACTTTCCTTATTTAGCGGGAGATAGTGATGGCCAAACACATTGGGGAGAGGGTTCCTGAGAGCCCAGTTCAGAATGGTGTGGATTTGATTCCCACTTGGGGTAGTTAATATTTATTTTTTGGCGGTCCCGGAAACTGAAACTTGAAACTTACACTATGGTTAGTACGGGGAGATAACCTCTAGGTAGTCAGGGTTTGGCAAAAAGGTCTACTTGCTACCCTAGTTCCCCCTATTATTGTCAGTATCTATTATATCAGTACCTAGTAGCGGTAGGAGAGCAAAAACATCTTTGCTGATAATGGTCCAATTTAGATAATTTTTTTTTTTTATTTGTAGAGAATTTAATTACATTCCATGTGATTATATAGAATTTTCCTTAAAATATATACTTTTGGAGCTATGCACATATAAACATATTTAAAAAAACTGATAAAGAAAAACAAAACAATATAATCATATGATTAATAATTCTAATTCTTGCAAAGCCAAGAAATAAACACTATTTAAAATAAAGCACAATTATTTATTTATTTAAAGTTAAGAAACAAAGAATACTTACTGCGACAAGGACATTGAGCAGCGTATCTAAGTGCCATTTGATATTAGGGGCGTGCTTTTCTGCTGCCAAGACAATACGAGAGGAAGCCATCTCTTTAAATTCAGGATCAGCTCTTTCAAGAAAATTAAGAAGCTCTTTCATCATTGTTCTAATATTGCCTGAGTTGATGAGGGCGAAACTCAACTCCAATGCTCTTCGTCGAATTGAAACATCTGGATCCTTTAAGATTGAACAAATACAAATATATAAATATTAAACAAATACAGTACAGTAAACTATTCATTACTGGGTAATTTGTTAGGGCCACAAAGGGAAAACATTGATATTCCTACTATATTTCTCATTAATTTTTCATAATAAAAAAAAACAACAAACATACATATATTTTAGAGACAACATACAACAAAATTAGTATTTTAGCTAACCTAAAACCCTAATCATACAAAATGGAATAAATATTCTATATACCTGTACCTCGTAGGTATAGGACACTGAATCCGATTTTTTGCCAATTTAACATTATTTCACATTGGTGTTAAACATTTTTTGCCTTACCCAGAAGTATACTACTAGCTATTTCTATTAAGGCCTGGCCAACCCAAATGGTTTCAGGGGCCAGTTTAATGAGATGTAACGTTCCAGCGGACATTTTAAGAAAACATGATTTTAAACTATGTAAAGTTTTTGACGTTTTAACTCTGGATTGTTTCATTATTTTTGTATTTTTAATTTTCTTTGTTTCTCTTTCTTTTTTTGTCTTTTCTTTTCATTTTTTCATCAGTACAATTATATTTATTTTTTACCAGAAGAATGTTTTGTTTTTTT
Source organism: Rhaphigaster nebulosa (assembly GCA_948150685.1). NCBI lineage: Eukaryota > Metazoa > Arthropoda > Insecta > Hemiptera > Pentatomidae > Rhaphigaster > Rhaphigaster nebulosa. The sequence goes on from OX411310.1 coordinate 32,365,485, forward strand.
CTCTCTCTCTCTTTACTTTGCGTTATAATTGAGATTATTGTAAATATCAATTGATTGTTATTAATTTAGTCTTTGGCCAGACATTTTTTTTCTGTTTTCTATTTTACTTGCACATACTTGTTATTCTTAAGGGACCTAGTCCCAGAATAAAGTTTATTTTTCTATTCTATTCTAAAAATAAAAAATAAGAAAAGTTTAATGTTATACTATGATTCAATATAATTAACTCTCAATACTTAATGAGATGTTGTTTATTATTTTTTTCACTTAGTTTTTCTAATTCTTTTAGCATCATTTGGTGTTCGTGAATAGAACTGGAGTTCATAGTTGCAATTCCTATTATAAAAATGACTCATACAAATTTTAATATATTTTTTGCATATATACAATGAGAAACCAAACTTTCAATAGAAATATAAAATTACTTGGCTGCACAATTTATTGTGAAGGGCCACGTGCTGCCAAGCTTGAATTAGAAGGATATTGTTTTATGATGCAGTAAATTAACTGTCATTACAATATACAAAAATCTCATTAAAAATATCTGATTTCTACAATGACACGACTTTCTTTATCGCTTTGGGCGATGGACCTAAATAAAAACTGTTTGCTGTATCTTCACTAATTTTAATCCGATTATGATTTTTATGTTTAGCTTCAAAAAACAACACTAAACAAAGTTGAAACGGTTTCCAAAGGAATAGGTACAGAATACTTTATTTAACATGTGTATTAAGTTAATACACTATATATTTGTTAATATTGGTCCAATTTAGATGGTTCTTTTTTTGTTATGTAGGGAATTTAAAAGGCTTTTGAACAGATATGACAAAACTCAGTTTCTTCAACTCAGGGGCTCTGAAAGGCATAGATCTGTTGAAAACTGCATATTGAAAATTTGATTCAATTAGAATCCTTTTCTTGCTTACTAGCGGTAGAAAAGTAAAAATATGACTATAATGTCTAATACCTTGTATCTTTATAGAATTCAATTATCTTTCAAATAATTAAATACAAAATTTAACATAAAATACACACTTTTCGAGTTATATGCAAATAAAATATTCTTTTCATCATAAATTTTTATCCTGCTTTTTCTCGGGGATGCAACTTAATTATGAATAGTTAGAAAGCTTTTTTTAGTAGACGACTTTAGGCAAGTTTCATAAAAATTGTTAGAGACATTTATAGGCTATATACTATAGAAAAACACGTTTTTTTGGAGATTGCGCAGCCACTATTGTGCATAGGGTGCCCCAATTTGGTACACAGACATTTGGAACAAAACCCTAAATATCAAAAAATCAGTTTACCCGTTCAAGAGATAATTGCGGCACAGATACACACACACACATACAGACCAATGGCTGACATTTTTTTTTTTTCAACTCAGGGATCTCTGAAACGCATAGATCCGTTGACAACTGCACATCGAAATTTTGACCTTATTACAATACTTTTCTTACTACGTTCTAGTAGCGGTAGGAAAGTAATATTATTTGAAAAATCCATTAAAAAAAAATGGAATATAACTAAACAAAAATTAATAAATTACATTAATATACAAAACTCTATATAAAATGAGACTAAAGAGAAATGCAAGACTTTAGTTTTATTATAATTATTTAATAATTACTTTTTAACTATTTTATCAATTTAGCCATTGCTCATGCTTTACCAAATTTAAATGGGCCAAGACAGCTGTTATCATTTGCAAAAACCAACATTACAATCAAATTACCTGGTACTTAGGGTAAATTAAAATAACAATCATAATAATTCGACAAAACAATGGAAGAAAACTTGATCAAAATCATTAAGAAAATTGATGTGAATAGCGCAAATATACCTTTAAACATTCCAGGATTGTGGTTCTGTGCCTTTGCACTGCACTCGTATCTACGTGAACAGTCTTCAAGAGAGTATTCAGAGCAACGTATCTAATATTTTTGTCGTTGTTGACAAGAAATCTTCCAAGGATATTTATTGCTAAAACCTGAAATACAAAATAATTCTTAAAAATTCAAACATAAAATTGAGGTACTTATTTTTTATATTTATATTTATTTTTTCAATACTAATCAGTTCTAACAGGATTTAATAAAAACTTTAACAAAATATATAATATATATCCATCAAACCAGTACATTGGCAACACTGTTTAACTGCCATTCCCTGATATGTATTCAGTTGGTACTTGTCTATGTTGTTAGTTTGGCATGTTGTACTCTGGTGCATGTTATGTTTTTCTTGTTAAGTATTTTTTTTCCTTCCTATCCATCTTGTTTCTGTCCTTATTCCCCACATATGATTATATTGTTCTATCATTAAGCTTATATAACTTTATATCATTCTCCTTTAATTAACTTTTTTTATATACATTTTCCTATGTATTTTATTATACATTAAGAAAACATAGAATGGGTGAAAAAAAATTTAACATATCATTTGAAAAGAAAAGGGAAACAGAAAATAGCTGGTTCACCGAGTTCCAATATTAATAATTGAATGCATCTAGTTAAGTTAACTTCATTTTTATGTAAAGAGAGAAACATGAAAAACACTAATTTATATTATATTACAATTCTATTTAACATTAAATTCTGTTTGATGATGAACCATACAGAAATATAAAAAATATAAATATTTACCCTTAGACCACTCTCTGATCTGATATCCATAATAGACAAAACAGTTTCATAGAGGATGGTATTCCCTACATTTTTACTGGTTTCTGTGTTGGTGGCAACTTGAGCTAAGATGTCGTTCATAGCCTCTGAAGCTTCAACATCGTTTTTACCCAAAATTCTCAACAATCTAAGAATTTTCACCTGTAAAATAATAAAATTTGTAACATTGGTTAAAGTAGATGCATACAAAATATGAAATGTTTGTAGCCCTGATGAGAGCTAAAATGCATTTAATAGTAAAAGACTATAAACTATGTTCACACTGTGAACACCTTTCTTTCTCATCTTTCTATTCAATTTTTTTTTTTTTTTTTTTTTTTTTTGTATTGAATTGCTGAATGCATCATTTAGCATCAATGCGATCCCTAATTGTTGAGTTTCAGTCAGCTTGTTAATGTGTGCGATGAGAACATTTTATTTACTACAACATGAGCGGCTTACTTGGTCATAAGAAATTCTAGACAAAAAAGAAGCATCCGAAAGTTATGGGCACAAGACTATTTTAAGAATCAGAGTAATGTAATTATGTATGAGCTATGAGAAAATAATATTTTTAAAAGTTTATGTACGTATGTTTCAAAAAAATGTTTGAAATTCGTTAAACAATATAATTGCAGAGCCAGTCAACCCGTTCACATAAGAAGTTAAAAAGAGTTTCATTATATATTTAGTAGCCAAAACATGCAGAGCATCGTCCCTCTTAATTTTATTTGAGTAAAATTGATTATTTTTGTCCTAAAGTTGTGGAAAACTTCTGTAGTATTCAATAAACTTTAACGTAAATTCTTTTACTTCGCCTGCTATCTTGAAATTGAACGCTTTGTTGTACTAGAAATTACCTGTTGCGGAAAGCGTTTTTCATAGCACGCGCTATGCCTTCAACTGATAACAAGGAAAGCATCAAACGCATGCCCCACATGCTCTGTTAACTGCGCAATGGCGCATTGCCATTGATGAACAAAAAAAGGCAAAGTGCGGATTTAACTGTCGACTTTTTTAGGCTGATCCTCTGATCTTCACCTCCAAGATTGAAACTATGGTAAACTATATCGTATATACAAAACTATTTGCTAAAACCAATGTTAAATCGGGATAATATTAAAGAATTTACAGATCATCAACATTAGTTTACTTAAAATATTTGTATTTTATTGTAGTACACATATGTAAGAAATAGTTGACCATGGTTACAATTGTTGAGACCATGATTGGGACCTAAATATCCAAGACCATCAGATCCTTGATTTAATTTCTAATTATCGAAGCATAATGTAAAAGTTTCTTACCTGCAAAAATGGGTCACTGATCCCTGATACATCATGCTCGGGTGAATAGCCAGCAAGGATCAAGTTTTTCAAATGCCTTAATAAGTTGGGGACTAACTGTAATTAGAAAAAAAAAACAGCTTTAATAATGAATCACCATATAAGTACATGTAGCCAGGATTCAAGTTATTATAACAGATAGATATTAAAACTACACAATAATTTGCGATTAGAATTCTTAAAATCTGACAACTTTTAGCATTTAATTCTTTGAGTAACAACCAGTTTAGAACATTTTCCAATACCAGGGTTCTTAATAATTTCTATTCCACAAGTAATTTTGATATAAAGTTATAAACCCCCTTTTCAATAAAATAATAAGCAAGTGAAATTTAAGTAGGTATACAGGCTACACACATATAAAGGCAAATGTAAACTAATAGCCATTATGTTTGTTATTTACAGTAAATATACTTTATTTTACGTTTACAGCATAAATTTTATCCACATATCAAGTTTCTTATATGATATGTGATTATATACCGTATAAGGTACATTTTGGGCAGACTGAAATCAAATCATTGGTCTCCAAGGGATAAGCCCGGAAAATTCCAAGTCAAGGGCGCATGCTGTTGATTAAAGTCAAAAATTGGGAATTTATGGGATACAGAGGGACCACTGCTACAGATTCTCTGTGAATTTGGAAGTCATTTGGTGTAGGTGGGAAGAATAATTACTAAACTAAGAGACAAAAAAAAATAGCCATCCTTTCTCGATACCTTAAAAATGCTTCAATCCAATTAAAAATCAATAGAACAAATGTTATAAATACGAAATAAGTTGCCAAGATGAATAAAGTGATAATTTGTAAAACATTTAGTTGCTCTGATGGAAAAATTCGAAAATATTTTTCAAGAATTCATTTAAAACGATAATATATAACAAGTTGAGCACAAATCATAAGAAACACGAGAGGAGAAAATTTCACTTATACAACAATTATTATACAAAGAAATTATTATTATTTTTTTTTTAAAGAAGTTTCATTTTTTTAAATTTGTTTCATGTCATCGCCACTATGCATAACTAACGAATGTGAAAATGGCTACTTTTCAAGAGATCAAAAAGAGCTTAAATATGTTTTACTTAAAATTTCCCCATTGTAAATAATTTTTCTGTTTTTAATAATCTCACTGTTTTTTTTACTTTTCTGAGCCCTAGATTTGCGTTTTTAAGACTTTATTTTGCAAATATGCTTCTGGTAAATTAATAAAACTAAACAATTCCAAAAATACGATTTGGATACCACTAAATACCACATTCATTAATTATATGTGGTGGCAACAATATGGTCTAAGTTATTTTTTATAAAAGGTTCTGGATATATTAATTAGTTAGTAAGAAAAAAGAGTAAATAATAATGGGAGGCAACTTTTTTTTCCGCTCTCAGTGTAGTATCTTTTTAATGCGCAAGAATCGATAGAAAAATTTCTGCCAGAGGTAGAGACTACTTCGATAAAATTGCAAAATTGAAAAAATTTCTCTATCCAAATAAGTTAACCATACAAAATAATTAAGTATTTAAATATAACAATTTAACTTCAGAGCATGTTATAAATGGCATATTCAGAGTATTACACAATTAAACAATAATCAAATAGAAAGAATTAAAATAAACAAAAATAAAATGAAAGAATAATATTAACTCAACTAATGAATATCATGAACATCATGGTCAGATATAGATAGCTAATTAAAAATTATAATGAATTAATAAATGATTCACAAATTACAAGAGAACTATTCTTTTTTATGAGTAAAAAGAATTGAACTCTTGTTCTCACCATGATTCAACTATACAAAAAGTGAACGCATAGTTAAGCAAAGAAAGACGTTAAGAGTTCTTTAAATTGATTTTAATATGCTACAAAATTAACATTGACTCTCTATGTAACATCCTCTCCCACCCCACCACCAACGGAAACCAAAAATATAAACTAACTGCAAAATATATGCCAAATAATAAATAAACTATATTTTAAGTTTGTTTTTTTTGGATCAATAATAATAGAATCGATAAATGAAAAAAAACCTCTCATAAATACAAAAACTATGATAGAGATATTAAATATTTTTACTGGTTTAAAAAAACACCAAAGGACTAAAAAATAATAACAATTTAATAACAAATTTTTTTTTACATTGGTCCATTTTTGGTTTTGTGAATGATCTGATCCAAATAATTAAACGATTACAATATATTCCCTTTTAAAATGAAGTTTTGATTGGCGACTTCTAAACATTTCCCGGAAGAGGACCCCTCGGTTGCTATGAGGTACTCTATTACCAGACCCCTGTATTAGCCCTCTCCCCTCCCCAATTTTTTTTGTATTTTATAATAATAAAGACTTTAAATATATTTTATTTCTAATTAATATTGTATAACTGTTAATTTATGAATATTGAATGAGTTCAGATCAATTAAATAACAAAAAAAATATTACAAATCACCAAAAAATTAGGTGAGGTGCGTAACTGCCCCAACCGGTATTTAGTGTAATTTTCTTTACCAGGGGAGGATCGATAACAGATAAAACAAAATTATTTCCATGTTTTTGTTTCAAAAAAGGTAATTAAAGGAAACATAATAATGTAATACTGTAGAATAATCTCTATATCTTAATTCAGGTCAATTATTTAATTAATTTGTTTACTTTCCCACCATTAATTTTTACTTTCACTTACCTGCATATGAAATATATAGTAAGGGAAAGTATTGTGGTAAAAAAAAATTTCAAATCAGATTAGAGGCTCCCTAAGTCCCAATAATAAGTCTCAAAAAATGGTCTGTGAGTATGTGTGGGTAAGTCTAGTTCCAAAACGAAAAGTTCTGAGAAACTGAAATTGCATATTTAAGATAGGTATAAGTAAGCCTGTGATGTTACTGCAACTGTTTTTGCCAAAATCGACTTACCAGAAATGCCAATTTATATTATCTATTTTACACATTTTTACAATTTTCTCAAAGAAGGCTCAAATAATTTTGATCAAACTCGTTCTATCAATGTACAATTAACTGGTCTTTAATATCAGCTAGGTCTTATCCTCATTTAAATAGTCTGCCTGTGCTTAAATGTCGAATTTTCAAAATTGCTTCCTCTAAAGTACCTTCAAATTTTGTTTATTTGAAATAATTAGCCGTGTCTCATTGTTAGTAGTAATAAAAAATAAATAAATATAAACTATGAAGGAATTTGATAATTAATTAAAGGAGAAATATTTTTACAGAAATAACAGAAGTATAATATACCATTAGAAAACTAAGGATTTTAGAAAAAATAATATGCTACATATAAACCCATGTAAGATAATGGAGGGATGAGAAATGCATAATTTAAGTGATTGTTATAGTTAATAATTTCTACTTTTAAATTATTCAATGAAAAATATATGTTTCAATGGAAACTAAATAGTAAATTTTGACATTTATTTCAAGTAGAATTGTAAGTGAAAGTTGTGTAAAGCGCGGTAGATTTTTTTCTTGAAATAAATAAATAATAATATATATATTAATAATTAGCACGGTAATGAGTGCCATACATTTGGCCCCGCATTTTATGTATGTTTTACGTATTCTGTATGTGGATGCTCGTTACCCACTCTCCGTGCTATATCTAAAGAATGGTTGATCGTACAAAAAAATGACTATGACCAAGCTTGTAGAGAATTCAATTTCCTACAAGTTTTATAATAATTCTTAAGGACGCATAAGAAACGAGACTTCTTCAAAAAACTTATCTTTTTTTTTAATAATTTGTGATGCCATCCCAACATTTTATGAAACTTTTTTAAAAGGTCAAAATAAAAGTTCATGCAAATTTCATTCCGAGGTTTAGCCTTTTTTTCATCTTATTGACTGGGTTACAGTCCATTATTACATAGTGCTAAATGCTGGTCCATGCAAACTGGCAGTAATACATACTGAAATATAGCCAACATTTACTCGAAAATGCATTTATACCAACAAATGTATGTATACACACAAATACATAAATATATTTATGGCACTTTAGTTTTGAAATACTATAATCACTTATCAATAAGCAATATTAAATTTCTTGACATCCAAAACGAACCCAACTCATATGATTAATTTGGTTCATGATTTTAAACATTCCAATGCTAAATAAATTATTATCTCAAAAGCTGTTAGGTACATTTATAACTAACAAACATCTTAAACATGCTCTGGCAATAATCTGCTGTTAAGAAAATATTATTTTGTATAATAGTAACTACTTAAATAATCGGAATTAATACAAAATCAAATAGGGTGTCTTAATTTTTATATAGGAATAATGTTTTTAATTTAATTTGTTACTTCTAATTTTAAAAAATAATCTTAAAAGCTATAGTGCATGCAACATAACATTATTAAGCATAAGATCATTAATCCCTGAGGAAAGATGTAAAACCCAATAATGTTATCACCCGGGAAATGATTGAGAAGGAAAAAACCAAATTAATGATCCTAAGAAAAAAAAATAAACAAATAACATGCTGTTACATGAATACTGTAAACTATAACTGAACAAAAAGCATGCCAGTCAGAGAAACAGTAACAAATTCAATGCCATTTATCTGCCAAGATACTTTCTTTTTTTTTTAAATCATTAGAGAAGAAACATGCAGAAGGGCTTCTTTTATCATCTTCAAAAATTCATCAGAATTTATTATTGTATTTAATTTATCAATAGAATATACAAATCTAAATTCTACTCATCAAATTTATAATTAGTATGCAGAGATAATAATTATTGTATAAATTATCTGCACTGAAAATAATTTACTAATGAAATGACAGTTTAACATTGATTATTAATAAAATAATGATCAATATTATTATTACATCTATATTTTAATATCATACATGTTCCCATTGAATTTGATTAAAGATAAATTTGAAATTATTTTCCATATTACCTTGCATTATGCAGAAAACTGCAATAGAATCTTGAATTATTTATATGTATGAGCATATTCCAGTTTTCGAAAACAACAATGTTCAGCAAGAAAAAGAAAAAATGAATTTGAATAATTTCATTAAAACTAAATAAATCATTACCGCAACTTCTCATGAAAGGCCATGGAGGCAAGGCACTCATAAAAGTGCCTCATTTTCTAAATATTCTCTCAGTTACGGAATAAACAAGGGCTCAAATCCTTATAGAACCCCTGAAGCGTCTACTATACCGCAGTTTTCACCCTAACGCACCAATATATTGTGCCAATATAAAATAAAGTCTGTCAAGCCAAGATTTAATATATCTCTATAAAATTATTTTTCATTAATGAACATAATACAATTTACAACTAATATATGTTTATGCTTGCTAATGTAAATTTACAAGTAATTTCAAATTCTGAAAAGTTTATAAAGTCCCATAGACATCTCTCTGATCAATGCACAAAATAGATAATTAAATATTATAATGAGAAGTATTCACATATTAAAAAACACGAATTGATAACTTACACAGACATAGTTCACAGTATAAAACCTTAATTTAGAAACTATTTAAGCATGCAAAATATTTGATCAAGCTGCATTAATAGATAAAGATCATTGACCTTGTTCATCCATTGAGAAATAGATTTATGCACAAATATTGTATATCAACTGAATGGGAGATATTAAACTAAGCATCATCTATCCTCCATGAACCTAACAACTTAGTGTACATAAGAAATACCATTTTCAATACATATGAACAGTACCCACAGTTCACGATTATACACTCATTTTAATTTTCAATTTATTACAGTATACAATAAATATAGAAAATATTACCATAGCAGTCATAGTTAAGCAAAATCACTATTGAAGTCAGATAACGTTTTTTTTCTAAAGGAAGACTTATTTTTTGTAATTTGACTTTTGACATCTTTTGCAGCTAAACATGAACTAGATAAAAAATTATCTTACACTCACTCAAGATATAAAGCTTTATTGGTTTTGAACATCAGGATTCACTTATCGTCGGTCACAATGTGAAACCATGTAACTGTCAAATCACTTTTCAAGAGAGACAAAAAACGTTTAAAAAAATTGAATCAACATATTGCGATATGACTTTTTTTTTTTTTAATAGTAAGTACTAGCGAGTAGAAAAACCTAACAATTGTTTTGAGTAAAATTTAAGCAAAAATAAAACAATAAAATAAATCTAAATCAAAAGGCTTTGTACTTACGTGGTTTCACATCGTGACTGACATTATTAGTCTTTTTCAGATCACATGACATATGTGCTGATGCTGAAATTAAATGAATGTAGTCATTCCTCTTAATTTTTTTTATCAAATGTAATAAATGACAAGACTGTCGATGTCCTCGAGAAGAAACTTTGATTGAGTTGGTTTACGTAAACTTCTGAACATGAATGAGTCCTTTTTCTAGGTCATAGAGACTAAAATTATTCCACAGCTAAGTTGTCTTTGTCAATAAAATTATTATAATTAAATACTTTCATGCATTTCTCTTGATGCTAATGAAATCTCAGATAAAAAACATGTAACAGTCAATAATAAGTTGTCATACCATACTAAAATAAATTTTTCATGTAATATTAGAAATGGCAAGAACAGAAAGAAGAAATTAAATCAACAGATAAAAAATTTACTTTAATTTTTTGAACACCAATCATATCGAATTTATTGAAATAAGGACCAAAAATACAACTAGCTAAAAAGGCTAAAATATTTCGGAAGATAAAGGGGAAAAACTATATTAAAAAAGAATAAAATGTCTATTATTTCTTAACTAGTGAATTTTCCCATTTAAAAATAACAAATAAATTAGAACAATAAAGGAAACCGACTTTCCATGATCAGAAGTACAGAAATAAAGTAGGCAATAAAGTAGTACCACTTCATAATAGAAACATGCATTTACACAAACAATATTTATTTACAACATATAAAAGTCTTTCCAATGAATGTTAGCCGATTTTAATTATAAACAAAAAATAAATAAATAAAAAATAAAACAAATGAAAAAGATAGCCAATAATGGTCAGATGAAATGAAATGAATGCACAACTTTATATAGAAGTATTTTTATAGACGAGATTAGCTCATGGTGGATGAGATAGAGAAGGGGTGTTATGACATGCGCATGCAAGTGATTCAGCGCATATATAGAGGGGTTACCTCGCTGTGGCCAGGGTCCTAAGATGTTTGCACACACATACAAAAATAATATATAAATAAATTAATAGATAAAATAGAATCAGTAATCTACTTTGTCATTATTTATTGGATCTAAGAGCCATATTTTGTTCACAGCTTATTTCTACAATTTAAAGTAATATAAATTCAAATTAAAACATAAATCTCAAGATGTATGTATGTACATACATATTAATTTTAAATGAATAAATAAAATAAGGAAAAAATTAATGAAAAAATAAGGATTACAAAAATGAATAGCTATATCAGATTTTAAACACGTCTTACCTCAAAAAACTTATAGTTCACCTCATGACTAACATAACTAATGAATAACAATCTGGATCGGTTAATATTTTCTAACTTATTATCTTGACACTACCACTTTAGTTAGAATGGGTTTATTTTACAATGGGTTGGCAAAAAGGCCCACTTACTGGACTAGTTCTCTCGACATGCACCAGTACCAGTATCAGTAGTGCTATGAGAAAAGGGCCAATCAACAGGAAACAGAATGTCTAAGCAGATGAAACAGCCCCCTTTTTGTTTGATCAATCTTTAAGGAAGTGACTAGAATAAAAATAAACAAATATACAATAGAGTCTTGAAAATCAGGCCGTTCACTAGTCCAGCATATCTAGTAATCCGGCACCAGTAGGTCAGATATTTACATGAATCTGTAAGAACAGAAAACCGTACTTTAGAATACTATACCCAACTACTGTGTTGTCTTCTGCTATCGATGACTATAGTGCGATCTCACAAAACTAGTGAAACTGTTTATCAACCTAGGGTTTGAGATAATTTTACTTATCAGCATTAATCATAGTAACAAATTAAATGAGCCTAATGCACATCTCAACATAAACTCAGATTTTCTATCTATAATTGAATAAGTACTTAACTAATATTTTATTCTAAAATAAAAGTAGAACAAAATTTTTATTTTAAACATATCTACCTTCAAATACAAAACTAATCTAAAATCAACATAATTAATTCCTAAATATGTAGCATGATCTCTATCAAATAGAATTGGAGATCTCTAGAAGACTGCTGTCCTTCTTGCTGCAAAAGCATTTCTTGCAATTACTATTTTTACTTAGCACAAAATAAAGTTTCTCACAAACATCGATATACTCCCATAGCAAAATTTGAAAAACAAGAATAAAAATTAATTAAAAAATACAAGGGATAACCATATGATGAAGTCAATAGATCTGCCTTACTTCTCACCCTGATGGTTATTTAAAAAACCAAGAATGGCGATCCCGACCCAAGTCCATGGATTAAGACACATATATTAATTTTAATTCAAACTGCAGTCATAACATAATGACCTGGACCCTAGATAAAATAACACAGCGTTCATACTGGTATAGGATTATTAGTTGCAAACAATTTTCAAGGAAGCAAAAATTTGTCATACTTGCCTTGAATTTACAAATTTTCTAACATATATTTATACTTAATACTACTACAGAAATACTCTGTAACTGCAAAATAACATTTACAACAAAGGTCGTAGAGGCGTTTTATAAGCGTGAAGTTAATTCCTTAATTAAATATCCATCTCTCTGGAGAAGAATTCAATTATTCCATAATAAATACAAATCATTTTAATAAAACACATTCATGTACTTATTATCTATTTAATAAAAAATTAATTTGGATAAATTAAAAAAAAAAAAAATAGTATGTTTATCTCATACATTTAATAAGAAATCTATTGAAAATGTTTACCTATGTATTACACAAATTTTGTTTCTTGCTGGCAAGTGAATGCCACATACATAACAGTTATAGACAAAAGACATAATGATTCATCATCAATTAAGATGATCTTGCATTTATTCATATTCAATTTTCCAATTGTGGAACAAAAAAATAAATAATAATAGATATATATATATATATATATATATATATATATATATATATATATATATATATATATATATACCCTCATTAATGCATGAGACAGAAACTATAAATGCTTACTAGAAGGTTATTTTATAAAAATTGTAAAGTAATAAAATCAATTACACCAACCTTCTTGAAGTGCTGCAATGTATCCACGCTGTTTTCACACATTTCTGTTATTAATGATACTCCAGTAATTAACACTCCTAAAACAATATAACATTAATATCATATATAACATTAATTAATAATATATAAAATAAACAGTGAAAAATTTTCAAATATTTGAAAGGCAAACATTACTGATATTTATAAACTTGGATAAATAAAATATTTACAAATGATTGATAAATAAAGAAAATATTTTATTTTTTACTATTGAAAATTATAGTCATAGCAAGTCAAAATGCTGATCAACATAACTATAACAAAAATAAGTGGATAAACTATCAATTAGTTTATCCTCATTGGTGATTGTTAACATGTAAAAGGGTAAAGAGATAAACCTAATAGGTAACCATCCAGCTCCAATCAATTTCTTTTTTAAAATAAGCAATAACTGGAAAACTTACCATGATTTTTTTCTGACAGGAGTGACCTCGTTGCAGGGAGGAAAATTTCCATAAGTTCTGGGACTTTGAGTATGATGCGGTAGGCGCAGAGAGCAGCTTTTTTCCTCACATATGCATTGGGAGATTTCATTAATCGCTCTACCTCTCCGGCTAGATCACGAGACATCTCTGGAGATGCTATTGCACCAAGTGTACAAAGTGCCAATCCGACTACAAACTGCGTAGTACTATTTAAGTCACTATAACAGAAAAGAAATTAATAATAAAACTGACTTTGAACAATATTCAATTGAACATTTTATAATTAACAAAATCAATATGAAAATTAATAGATAAGGTTCCCATGTTTTGGTTAAGAGGCTTTGTATAATCTATTTAAAATAATAATAATAATAAATCTACACAAAATGTTTTAATTTTATTTTTCACAAGTTTTCAATGCATTACATCACTTAGCAAATCCCTATTGACCAAAATCATCTCAATCCCATATAAAAATGAGTTCAAACTGAAGGGGTTACTTAGGTCAGACAGAGAACAACCATATATTTTTTGTCTTCTGTTTTTTGGAATTTGGAAATGGATTGCACTGATTTTAAAACTAATCACCTAATATCATTTATGCTATATTTAATGAATATAAAATCAAAGAAAAAATTAAATAATAAAAACTTGCTTTATAATATATATTTTTTAATATAAATTAAATCCAGGAAATTAAAAAATAAATGCAAGAATAATTGATTTATTTTTAAGATTTATTGGGAAACACTAATCCTGCATAAACTCTTGAGATAAAAACTACAGGAAATTCTAAGAATATTGTCTTCGGTTGAGTCAGCCACTTAAGCTGATAGGTGATTTTTCTTTTAAATAGAAGAATCTAAATTAAGTGAAAAATTAATCATAAATCATATGCTCTCAGAGAAGGAATGCTAAAAAAAGGTGTTCACTAAATAACTCCGGCCTTGGTTTGTCTCTACGCTCGAAGCTGACTAGTCAACATCAATTTAGGGCCAATGGATTTTATAGTCAAAAAGAAAGCAATCAACTGTGATGTGTAAGGACTACAGATAATTTGAGTTTTTTTAAATATATTATATGTTGAACTTTTTAAGAAAATAAGCCTGAGACCCTCATGTTGGTGACAAGTGAATATGGCAGATGAATAATAAGCTATGTTTATCGATTAGACATCACATGCCTCTTTCCCTGTATGAACTGTTTGACTTTCGATTCGACATCGCATGCTATGCGTTCCCTTTCCCATTCGCCATGTTGATTCGAAAGTCGAACAGTGTGGACATAGCTTAAAATTAACATGGTAGGGGATTTAGTTTGGCGATATCTAAACACAAGGAAAAACAATTATTTTAGGGAAAGTTTATAGAGATCAACAAATCACATTCTGATTAATAAGTTGATATAGTATTCATTGCAGTTTCAATAGATATTCCCAAAACTGAAGTAAAATGGGATATCAATCTTACAACTTGAAGATGGCCAAAATTTCATGGCTGACAATTTAATATGGAATCTATAGTGTTATATTTCTAGAGTGTTTATTGATTAATGTATTTATTCAGTGTTTTTCAGTTAATGGAGTTTATTTAATGTTTGTCAATTCATGTAGTTTATTTAGTGAATAATAGAAAATTAAAAAATAGAAAAAATTAAATTGAAAATTTGCCTACTTAGACGACTAACCTTTTTATCTCAGTTAGAATTTTCAATTATTCACAATAAAAGAATTACATTCATTAATATAATAATTACCAAATTCTCTTACCCATAATTTTCAAATAAGTATAAAAACAAAATAAATAACATTTTGGAGTTACTGCATGCCCAATCAATAATTTCAATCAGCCTGATAGTCAACATCAAAATACTACAATATGAAAAAACAAAACTTACTTTTTGAGACAATTGGTGATTAATAAATGAACATCTTGTCTCTCATCCAACAAAAGCATTGCTCCCAAGTACCCAATCCTTTTGTCTGTGAATCGAGAAGATGCAATCAATTTTAAACATTCAAGCTGACCAAAATGAGCAGGATACCTGAAAATAAAAATGAAAAACTCTTTTAATTGCCATACCAACTATTAGAAATGATAATTACAATATAATTAGCAGTATTTTCATTAAATTCCTTAATCACGTATGTCTTATGATAATTCAATTCAGAAGATGTGATATACAAATATTCATATTTATAACTACAGTCAACCTTGAAAGTTGCATAAAAAAAAGTCGATAATCAGAATAATTGCAATTTTCCATCATTATAAAAATATTGCTTATAGAGCATTCCAAAATTAATTACAGTTAATTGTTTTTTTTAAGGATCAACCAGTTACCACTATAATTACATATAGTTAAAAATTAGCTCTGATTATTCATAGTTTTTATAATTAAAATCATAGTTACTTTAAATGATTTCACATCTTTGAAACTTTGTGGTTGTATACTTTTCCCTGTGACAAGAAGCTTTAATTCAATCTTACAAGAACTTTAGCACGAACGATAACTGTGATTCATACCTATATATTTTCTTCACTAACGTTCCAGTCTAAGAAAATCACAATTTGATTGGATAAACACTTACAAAACAACACAATTTCATCCATGATAATTGCATTATCAGGCACATAATGTTTAATTGCTTTGAAAAATAAGTTTTGACATTGAGAACATCAAATTTTAGAAAAAATAGCACTTTCATTAGAAATTACTTATTCTCACACGCTTTGTCACATTATACTATTATTTTTTTTTTTCATTCGTGTCTGGAGGGTACATATGTAGGGTTTCAGCTGTATTCATTGGAGGTAATTGTAATAATTTAAAACAATTCGATAACGATACCTCAATAAACCATTTAAGATAAGTAAATATATATTGGTAGATTTAGCGCCTGAGAATGAGATTTTTGAAAGCATGATATCTTAAAGAAGATACATAGAAAAATTAATGCCTTTTTATTAATACAAGAAAATACATATGGTGAAAGAAAGCTGCAACCAACCTTAGTGTAAGTCAATAACTAAATTTTAGATTCAATATAATTAGTCATTAATGTTTTTGATTATACAATAAAGGAAAATTATATAATTTGGTTTTTGGAAAACAGTCGTATCTTGTTGCATACTCCTTCGAGCTAATATCAGCTAAGCTAATTTAATTATAAGTTTTATGAACCACATCAAAGATTAGGAAGAAAATGTGAATGCCAATTTTCATAAAATAACAACAAAATATGATTCAATAATATTACTCACAAATTACTAATTTGACAAAATTAGAATTAGCCATGAATATTAAAAAGGGGAAATACTTGTTTCCTCATTATTAACTATTCATAATTACACCATTCTCCTAAGAATTGTATTCTTGGTCATCAAAAAAGCAGAAGGGAAGGGATGAGGGAATTAATTAAAGAATGATTTAAAAAGTGTCGCAACACATTAGATTTGTGCACTGAGCTTAATAACATTAGACTAAAATAATTTCTAGAAATAATTATTAAAAAGAACTTAATAACATTTAATGTTTGTTTAAAAAAAAGTTATGTAAGCTTTAGTAGAGTGTTGAGATACTTCCACCGATAATAATTAAAAAACCAAACTAATAAGTAAGGCTTGAAAAAACATAAAACATCCACAGCTTTAAAAAAAATATCAGCTAAACCTCCATTATTACAAAATGTAGAGCACATATTATCTTTCATTTTAGTAGATCAAATTAGGTCCACAGCCAAAGGTAATGAGTCTAATTGAATTTTCAACATAGTGAATTAAAAAGAAGTTATTCAATATAAATATAATAAATAAATATATATAAATAAATATAATACGTTATTAATAAATCCACTTTATATGATACAAGAATCAGTAATGAGATTAAGTAGAGGTTAATTGTGCATGCCACATATATACATATTAATAATAGTTAATCAATAAAGGAAAAAAGTATTTCACTCTAATTTGAAACTCAATACTATAGTAATATTTTTATATGTTATTTTTAAATTAAACTTCATTGAAAGGGACTGACCTTTCTCAAGGAACTAACAAATTAAACACAACCAAATAAATTAAATCAAACTTGAAAACACTGGAATTATAGCAAAAGCAGGTAAGATTTATAAGATACTGAAGTTACTTGAATATTGGACTCACCCAAGCATATGAATATACAGTAATTTAGCGATGTTCCTGCACCTCCATAAACTATCTTCTTCTCTAAATGTTGATCGTATGTATGCACATTCTTTGTTGATCACTGCTCTCTCTTCTGCAGCAGTCCTTGCTGCACGAATCTGCCTAATAAGGTCTCTCAAACGCATGGGCGAGGGGGCCCTAACTGTTAGATAATGGCAAATGTTACTGTATTTCTAAAATACTTAGTAAACAACAAATTATATCAATACCAACCTCTTTCAACAGCATCATTGATGACTTGTTTAATTGCAGCCATGTTAAAGGCAGGATTAAACCTAGAGAAAAATATACAAAATTATAAGTTTTGCAAATTTCCAAAGATGATATAGCCACCACAATGAATAGGATTTTTTTTTTTTTAAATAATAAAATGATATTAAATTCACAAACAAAATATATTAAAACGCATAATTATTCAACTTAAGGTACAGAAAATTATATTTATAACAGATAGAATAAAGTTCCTGACGTAATGAAATTAATACCGTACCCATGATCAGAGGGGTTCATGATTCCTCTTCTTTTGAAGTAAAACAGAGAACAAGAGGATTAGCTGAAACATATATCACATGGAAAGGAAGAAATATATACACAATGTACACAATCTACAGAACATTACATTAAAATGCTCTTTATTAAAAAGAAACTGACAGTATTTCAAATATAATTGTAACATAATAGTAGTAACTACAGAAAACATGCTACACTGCATCTATGGATTCAAAAAACTATGACATCTCTAACATAAAGTTGACATCTACTATTTACACTATAATATATAATTCATAAGCCAATTATATGAGAAAATTACCTTTAAAGACAAAAATATCTTTGAATATAAATCAATCTTTAAACATAATAGTACATATCACAAATCACAAGTGGGTTCCACCTAAGCAAAGTCACAAACAATATGTGATACATGTAGTATAAATTGAGTCAATTAGTATGCGAACGAGGCAGACACCCAGATTAACTTCTTAAATTAGTAAAAACCACAAAATTTATGGGGTACAAATAATAACAATACGAATTCATAAGACACTATATAGAACAGTCAGGTGGAATCTCAGGTGTAATGTAATCAGGACCAGGTTAGGAAACACAATATCTGGTATTATTTGTAAAATGAAAAGGAATACATTTCTAACATTAAGAAAGGAAAAACATAAAAACATGTAATAAAAAACGCAAAACAATACATTAATAGAAGCAAGATTTTTTTTAAATAATAAATTTGTTTTTTCAATAGTTTGGTTATCACACGATTGCTGGGCGTAATCAGATTTAATGTAACAGAATTTTTATATTGTTTATTTTATGTATAGCTTATAATCAGTTAGACGCGATGAAAACACTCTAAAAAAATATCACCGTTTCATACTTTGTAATTGCTTTTTGTTTTTTTAATTTGAAGACAAAGGCTATTCATTAAAAACCGCCCATCACAATATAAAATTCACATCACAACTCTTTCTACTGAAATAATAAAATATAAACAATGTTTTTTACGAATGTATATCACTAAAATGGCTCTGATAAATTAAAAAATGTTAATAATTATCTAATCCTTTTAAAAATAGAAGAACTGTTAAAGACCACATCGTCTCCGAATCATAATTCAACTACCTTCTATTTTGTTCTGAGGGTAATACTCCAATGTCATAATCAAGAGGCCACATTTTTGTACCGGACAACACTCAACATAAAATAAAAAAGCAATATTTGTCTCTAAATAAAAACTGAAACGATCTGTAGTTAGAACAACATAGATAAGAGCTGATGATAAGGTCACTGATTATATCTATACCTGTATTAAATTCTCAAAAATCCATAAGCAATTTTTTTTCCGCTTTCCGTTATTCAATTATCACAGTATTTAGGCGTTTGGTTGCTTCTAAGAAGGAACAATAGGAGATTATTTAATTAATAATGAAATAGTACAAACTCACTTAAAATGGAAGGGTCAAGTGGATAAAGGTGAGAAGTGACATTTTTGGAAAAACTAAATTATTATTAGAAAATAGTAGAAAGGAATTTTATGTGTTTTAGATAAAATCAGTAAGTAGCAAGATGGTTGAAAAAAAATCATAAAGATACCGAAAAATTTGTTCTACAAAATTAAAATTAGGTACGTAATAGCGTTTAGAAATGCGAAAAAATGAGTTTTAAACAATTAAAGTCGCTCAACAACTTTTAGCAAAACAAATAATTAAAAAACGCGAAATATTGCCAGTTTTGGTCATTTTATTAAAGGGATTCTAATTATAACTCTTAAATTAGAAAATATAGTGGGTAAAATAGCCAAAACGCATATTGGAATAGGATTTTTTTTCCACTGTTGTTATTTTGGTGAAAAAATGAATTGAATAATTTGTTTTTTCCTTCACGGTGCTTTATATCTATATTAAATTAAATCATAAAAACAAACAATCATTCACAAAATGTGTGCATTTCCAGTTTATATTCCAAAAAGTTAAATTAATTTGTTATTTGAAAAAAAAATATATACATAGGTAATGCATCAATACCTTTCTCTTAGAAAATAGTTTCAGAATTTATAGCTGATAGTGGCGTAATTAAGGACGACCTGGTTGCGCCCCAATACAAGCGTTTTTCTTGTGCGCCTCTTCTTCCTCCCCTTTTCCAGAAACTTTATCCTTACCCCCTAGGAACTAATTTACCTCGTAACATTTTTCAAACTCTCTCCTAAATATATTAAACAGAACGTAGGCAATCATTCAGAGAATTCGTTTTTAAGAAGTATTTTTTAATTGTACATTAAACCTTTGATTAAAAGAAAATTTACATAAAATTTTATTTGTATGGAAATGTTACACTGTAAATCCATTTATTTACAGCACCCTCCCACGCAGTGGCGTTGCCGGAAGGAGGATCCGGAGGTCCGGGACTCCTCCGAAATTACAAAATACTTTTACGTATTCTTATCTGTAAACAAATATTGTATAAACCTATTTGAATGTTATTTCATAAATAATAAACCGAGGCTCCCGGCTGGGGTGGGTTTATTTAAATCAGATCCTTGGATGGGCCCTCCCTCCCCCGAAACGAAATCCTGACTACGCCACTGGCCCCACAGACTGCGCCGCAATGCATCGCATTTAGCGTTATTTACGCCACTGGTATCAGGATTTAGGTTTGTCTCGCGATTGAGGAAGGGTAACTTCTTAATAGGCAAATTGAGTCGTTTCAGCCTGCTAAGTGACGTATTTTATTATCGTCAATTAGCCCCTCCCAAAAAAAATAAATAAGGTAATATTCTAGGGTTTCATGAGATCCTGAGTCACTTCTCTTTACTGGTGTCGTCAATAAAATAATACCTATAGTTCATCTTGAATCAAAATAAGAAAAAAAAAAAACTTTCTTGGTAAATAAACTGATAACAATTATGACATGCACTGACAAACTATATTATAAAAAGTGTTTTGGGATAGGAAAGACTTTATAGAGTTGACAAATGTAAGCTTAGCAAGGCTTTTATTGTGACAAAAGTGGCCTAGGTGAATCATTATGAGCCATCTAAGAAGAAGCCGGGGACTAAGTATAGATTAGTATTATTATTATTGGTTAGTTTGTCGATTAAGATATTTATTTCTTGGGATTTCGCCTTTGTGAGGATATTTTCATAGGTGGGCATGCAATTAGATATATTTCGGAATTGATTGGAGGCTGTCTATAAGAGCACCGAAGTGATTCTGAATGACTCGCTGACCCACAATCCAAAGAGATGTGGATCCACTGGCGCAGCACTATCGCACTCCTCTCACCAACACTACTACTTAGTCCCCATTCGTCCCTCCTCTAACACAGCTATTTCCAAACTACTCCATGAGGTTTTTTTGTTTTTCCTTTCCAATCGGACAGAAAAGTTCAGCATACAATATCTATTTTTTTATTATTCCCATTTGATGTGATCAATTTCATTTTTAAATAAAGGTAATTATTTTTTGCCACATCATTTTTCAATGTTTTGTTATGCCACAAACAAAATATTAGTCTCGTGCACCCCTTTTTCTAAAATGATATAAAAGCAGCGTTTTTTATAAATGATATGAACGCACTTTCCCGCTGTTCGCATCCAGGCACAATAAATCCAGTAATGCTACTGCCTACCACACTTTCTCATACCAAAGGTAGAAAGAAATAGATAACATTTGTATCATCATATCTTATATTTATATATTTATTGCACAATGTTGTCATTTATTAGTCTTGCTTTATTTTCCTGGGCACAAATTCACAATGCGGTCCTATTGTCATTGTGTGCTTCCGAACCCACAACGGATCTTTTTCAGTTGAGGTCGGGGCCTTACCGTAATTTCAATCATTAGGACTTCCGCTCGCTGCGTTCGCTCCACAGGTATGCAAACATCCGAAAGATTGTTTTCAGTTGAGATCAGGCTCTTACCATAATTTAAATTGTATAACTTCCTCAGACCACCGGACGAGATTTATTGCGGGTCCGCCATAAAAGAAAATTATCGCCGCTTCTGACTCCAATGACTCTATGTGCTGCCTCAACTCAGGATGTATCTGATTTTTTACGGTCACCTAATGATACCATTTCGAAAGAAGAGTTGGAAGCCGTTCAGGATAATGGAGAGGCTCACAGGAGGCAGTAGGCTGACAACCTACTCCCTTTAAATATCTACTATCAGGAATCTTGCAATACGGAAAGCAGACGGACTAAACGGAAACGACTCACTGTCCACCTAATGGAACTCAAAACAGAACAATGTTTCATCTGTGTATAGACCGGGAGCTTTACATCAGCTCCTAACACAACTGAACAGTTTAATGTTGGCATTGCTGCAATCCATGGAATATGATGGATGCATCAAGGAACCTTCAACAAGAAGAATCACACCATCCTTTAAAGCTAGGATGACAGATAACATAAGTTTGAGACTGGTTTCATTCCGAGCAAGAAGATGAGCCAATTAGTTTTGAACCAGTATCTCGGAATAAAGGGAAAATTACATAACTACAGCAGGATTAGTGTAGCATGCACGGAATGAAGCATCTGGGGATGAAAAATTTATTTTTTATAGTAGACTGAAACAACATTTTCTCTATAACCAAATAGATCAAGTGCTAAAGAGCGGTGAACATATCACTAGTTTGATTGATGTGAGGGTCTATAGAGATGCCAATGTCCATTCCGATCACTTCCTAACAATCTCCAGGGTCAGGACAAGGATCTCAAACATCAGAAACCACCATGGAGCGCAACCCCTAAGGATCAGCACTAAAATGGATCAACAATTTAAAAATCTTTATCAGACTCATGATATGGATCAATAGTGGCAAAAGTGTATAGGAACTATGGAAGAGTTACTGTGCTTGTTGTTGCCATAGATCAGTGTTTCCTGAAGTGTGGTATGCGTACCCCCAGAGCTTGGTGGGAGTACACACGATACCGGGTTTTGAACATAGACAAAAACCTTTGTTACTTGCTTGTATAGTGTATGCGTGGTTTTCATATCTATGTATTGTTGCTTTTTTTCAGCATTTGTAGACATTAAGTCGAAAAAAGGAACAGACTTTTGGATCCTTTTCGTCGATCCTGATAAATCTTATCAATAATATTTTTATTTATATTTTATCATGAATGGATTTTATTTTTAGTTTATTACTATTTTTTTCATGTTTTTATGTTACATGAACAACAAAAAAATATATTTTGGTTGGAAAAATAAATATATTTTGGTTGATGTTAAAGTATGTATATGCATTTTTTTTTTTTACCAGGAGTACTTAGTGCTACAAAAAATAAAATAAAAGGGGGTTGAAAGTTTGGGAAACTCTGCCATAGACCAGCCAATAAGGAAATGGAAAACCTCCGAAACAATAATGAGGTGAGAAAATTCTACAAGGAAACCAAATTACAATCATTTGAACCAAGAATAAATGCCTCCAGAGACAACGGGAAAAATCTTATCACAGACAGAATGCATTTTCTGGAACAGTGGCAGAACTACTTCAATGTCCTAAATGATCTGGCGGAAGAAGAGAGATAGATATGATCCCAGGGAAACTAGAATTCCCTGATATGGACGGTGTATATGAAGCAGAGGAACAGCTAAAAAATAATTAAGCACCGGGGACGGATGGAGTCTCTGCCGAATTGTTTAGCACAGAGTTGAAGAATTAGTCGTATTCCTCTATAATATAGTGGATAAGTGGAAAACAAAGGAAATCCATTCAGAATGGTACAAAGTAGCTATTTGCCGATTTACAAGAAGGGGGATGTGCTTGATTGTCAAAATTATTAAAGTATATTCCTCTTTCCTGGTGCTTACAAGGTGTCCTCCGAGATCCTTTATAAAAAAGTGTTCCGTTTTGCTGAACAGAACAAATGAGAGGAAAGTCAACCATAGACCAGACATTCTTCATCACATCCTAAGATGAAACATCTTAGAAAGGTGCAGAGAGAATAATATTCATTGACTTTTGGAAGGCCAATGATAGTATAAATTGGAATGAGCTGTAACAGGATCTTCTTGGAATGGGAATTTCACTGATGCTAGCATGACTGATTAGGACTAAAATGAAGAAAGTGCAATGCACAGTGCATATTCAGAATGACATGACCGACAGTTTTGAAACACACAAAGGGCTGAGAAAAATGGTGATTACTTCACCTGACTATTGTTCAATTTGGCCCTCAAAAGTGCAGTAAGAGAATCCGTTATACAGATTGGGGGTGTAATATTCAAGATCTACTATTATTTTGGCCTTCATAGATGATATAGACATTATTGGAAAAACCTCTACCGATTTGAAAAATGCCTTCCTCTGCTCTCGGACAGCAGCGGCTGGCTACATTGGATCTGGAAGTGAATAAGACACAATCAAAATAAATGCACAAAGGCTCCCAGGTGAATGGACAAGAGCCCTCCCTCGTTTGAGAAGGTGGGTTTATTTACCTTGATTAACACGTAAACTCAGATCATAAGATACAACGGTGAATCATGTATGCAACTAAGTATTATTTTGGACTACAAAAGCATTTAAGGAGTAGGGTAATCTCTTGGACCACTAGAGTATAAATATAGAAGAACCTGATAAGATCAGTACTTACTTATTCCTCTGAATGTTGGAGATAACCTGGACATTATACAGGTGTCTCTTTTCCTAAGGCTTGAAAGACCCAGTTTACACCTATGGAACCTAGAGGATACACACGAATGCTGAAATAACAGGCATCCAGATATTGTAAAGATAATAAAATTGGGACATCATCGATGGGCAGGGCAGATACTTAGAATGACTCCACACCAGATTCCTGGGAGAATCCTTGATGGAAGAGTTTAAGGCTTGTGAGGAGGGGGAAGATCTCTGATCTGATGGATTGATGGAGTAGCAGCAGATGCAATGTTCATCTTGGGGATCCATAACTGGAAAATGGCAGTAACTGCAGACCACACTGCAGGAGGCCTTGCTCAGCAAGAGAAATAATGTCACGAAGGATGATGATAAATGATTATGATTTGGATTCAGGAAAAAAATATTTATAGATAAAGATGAATATTACAAATCTGTCGTACCTTCTAATCGTCGAGTAATATTCAACCGTGTTTAAAACTTAAAACACCAATTCTCAAATTTTCATTTCAATATAAAAATGTTAAACTAAAATCTATAATACTTATAAAATAAAGATTTCAATAAATAAATATATTATCAAAACCCCTCAGAGGACATTAGGAAATTCCTACTAGGAATGCGTAAGATATGATGACTTTGAACAACCAAAAACAGAAAGCTTCTTTTATTGGGTTTACATCATTCATGAAGCTTTGTTTTCATCTTTCAAAAAATGATATCTTGGCAATGATTTAACTTTTTTTTTCTTCGTACAAAGAGGTTTTTAAAGATTTACACTCGTGCTCTTTTTGATCAAATGAATTGTTCCCTTTTGGCAGCCATTCTTATTGACTCTTGTTTGTAATTTAAAAAATCATGTGGAGGTTTAATTCATTTATTTAAGTAGGTCAGATTAAAAGTCTGTTTTAGAAATATCATAGGTTAAAACAATAATGAATGCATTAACAAATTAATTTATTATAGAATTGCACTCCTTAGACGTTTAAACACTTATTCCATGAAATTTTTTTTTCTAACAAAAAATTTCTCTTCTCCAAATGAACTGCGCCTAGGCTATATTACAGCAAAAAAATTCTTATTTTGATGACTTATATTTCCTTTAACTCCTATATGCATATAGTTTAAAAAATAAATTGAAGCAAAGCACTTTTTCACATAATTAAATTTTGTAACATTATTATATAGTTTAAACTCGACCATAGCTTTCAATTTCCATTCAAGATTTAAACTCACCTTCCCCCAAATTAAAGCATCATTATAGGTCAAAGATATAACAAATAATAGGCATCAGATAACTGTTGTGACTTTTTATAAGGTAAATAAGGATTAGCTGCGCTATCGGCTGGCCAAAATTTGTAATGTTTTAAAAAGATGTTTTTATTAAGCTGATGCTATCAAAATTGCCTTCCAGGAGTTTATGCATTAGGATTAGTTTATGAATAAATCTCATTTCAATAATATTTTTATGTGATAAAACTAGATAATACCATAATTTTACAATGGCAGTTAATTGTAAATTGTCTATTAGCACTTACCTGACAGTACTTTGTGTTGAAGTACATAAGTACTCGCTTAACGAATAGTAATAAACAATTTTCATGGATATTAGTATATTTCTTAAACAAAAAAAAAAAAAAATTTACATCCACAAATCTATATTACTAAAATTCTAGATTAAAAATAATTTGTCAAATTTTTGTTTGACAGCCACTGTACAAATGTTTGTTCCGTATTTAATACAAACTTACATTTTTTAAAATACAATACAGCCTTCGTACAAGCATTTTTATATACACATATACTTAAATTAAAAAGAAGTATATGTACATATAACTAAACCACACGTCACTCTATATACAAAATTGACATTTATTTACAATTTGTGATGTATATATTTACAATTTAAAGGCTAGGCACATTGCTTATATAGCACAATCTAAATGCATACCATCGTAAAAACTTTTTTATTTTAAAGAATAATATATGTGTGCATGTCCATATTTATACCGAAATTTATAAAATTTAGACATAGTCACACATAAAATATGCATGTATTTATTTACAAATTTATATCTTAAATAATTGTCATTAGGAGAACGTCTGTGGTGCAGGTATTGATAGTAATATTTCAATGTTTTACGCACACATATAAATATTTTCATTTAAAAACCTAATCAACAAAGAGCACCACAGTTAAAACAGAAAAACAAAGAATTTGATCAATAATATAAACATAACAACAATAAATAAATTTATTATACATACTAAACAAAACCTGGATCTAATAATTGGTTATTTTATGAAATTACAACACAAAAGTAAAAATAAAACAAAAATATTGCTTATAAAACATTTTGGTTATTGGTATAGGAAATGGTAACATAACGAATTTGAAGAATTATGGATAATGAAATTTGTAACACATATAAAAAAGACACTATATCATAAAATTCACTCTATTTATAATGTACATATCTCACATTTACCAGGCTGCAATAAATTTTTTACATTTATAAAAATTAACTTTGTGATTAATTTTTCGATCCCATACAACTGGGATAATCACAGATATATTGTATGTATATATGTATTTAATTGTTTTTTTTTTTAATTAAGAGCAAGCGATGCTCACCAACTCATCAAATTTCATAATGAATAAATACTATCATGGGTCAATTATTATTACTTATAAAAACAAAAATTCAGACATTATATATATGTATATAAATATACATATATACACAGACAATACAGATACACACATACATACATCTAATAGAAAAACAAGGTTTAAAACTAATTTCTTCATTTAAATACTAAAATAAATTATGATAAACATATAAATATTTATGGATGATTAAAATAACACTTATGTAAGACATTTTAAAAAATCATCCTGATAATAAAACACTTCATCAAGAGCCGTTCAATATTCACTATAATTACATCATGAATTAAATAATTAAAATAAAATAATGTTGAAACTAACATTAAATTATGTTATTGTACATGCATATACTAAAAAATTAATTATATATTGCAGCCTTTAAATCCAAAATAATCTTTTTAATCTGGTCCCCAAACATGATTTACAAATCTCAGATCTACCAGATGGGTCCCTAATACCACTTCTATATATATTTTTTGAACAATTTAATGAAAATACTGAATCAAATATTTGGCACAAAACCTCACTAGTATAAAACAATACCATTTTAAATTAATATGAAATATAACTCATAAAGTTTCCTTATGATTTAAGAATAGTAACATAGCTTTACCAGTTAATTAAATATTGACCAAATTATAAAATATTTTGTTAAAAACACGACTTTTCTAAACAGTAAGCAGTATAAAATATAATGAAACGGAAGATGAGAGATTATGATTTTAACAAGACTTAAAAGATGATGAGAACTATTGACACAAAGCAGAACAAACTATATTAAGAAAAACATTAGAAGTCATCGATTTTTTTCACAGTCATCGAAAAATTAATTAGCTTAAAAATCAGTCATTGTTAATCGATAAAAATTAACATTCAATCTTTGTAAAGCTATAACACATTACGATGAAGTTTGTTCAGACTAATATGCAAAAGAGGTGTTGTAAGTACACCCTTCAGTATAATTCAATAAGTTACATGAATGCTAAAACACATTCAACGATATCACAATGCCAAATGCATTATCCAGTCTGAGTACATTTGACTAATCAGGATTCTTTCAAAGTCAGTCTAATAATGACTTAGTTGAGACTGTTGTTTTCTTCAAAGGTGCCGAACTTTTTTCACGTATTCTTTCCAAAAGCAATAATTTTCCTTTGGAATCATACGATCTCTGAAAATAAAAATAAAAACATTTATTAATCACTAATTCAACATTTTACATTCTAATCTTCTATCTACCTTAGAAAATGATCTGGTCCCGATTATCCACAGTAAAGGGGGTAAGTGCATGCAGCAAACAACTGATATCTGTGAATTATTGAATTTGAAAGTTTAAAAAACTGTGTTTTATTTATTGTAAAATAATACATAATATATTAAAGTAATGGACAATGGCCATCTACTATAATAGATTGGATTTAGTTAAAAAGTGATAATTTAATAATGATTTAGATCTATTTATATGTTATCTTTAATGACTATAGTGTTTCAAGTGTTGTACATCAATTGTATATAGACAATCAAGAGATAAATTCATGTCTGTAGGCACGCTTTTGGAAGCAAATCAATTTACATTCAAATAACAGCAGAATAAAATGTTTTCTGCTCATTGAAATTGTATAAATAAAACACAAAACAGATATAATATTGTATTTTTGGTCTGATTTATTCTCTACAAAAGGTGGAAGATGAAAATAGAAAAGTTCGACGAGGCTGTAAGGGGTGTAAACAGAGAAAAATTCTAGAAAAATAACAAAAACCAAATATAAAAAAATTGTGACAGATAGTCCTAGATCTCCCGGAAATCCCTTTTATTGTTTACCATGTTTTAATGAAAAGCACAAATAATTATTTACATTCTTTTTAACATTTTGGGGAATTTCTCCATCCTCAAGACAAACAAGAATTTACAATGTTGTTTCTGTAGTTTTAGAATATTTGTCCTGAAGATGGAGAAATTTCCCGAAATGTTGAAAACTGTGTAATATAAATATGTGATAAACACTTTTAAAATAATTATTGTTCAATACTTGCATATGAATAAAATAATAAATTGTAAATGTTCTTTTACTATTGAAACCTATAAAAAATTGATTTCTTTCTAATCAAATATTACTATTGGGTTAATAATATATATTTATTTGGAATTTGACTTTATCATTAAAAAAAAAAAACAGCC